>SEYY01022672.1:72500-86403 GCA_009176605.1 Armadillidium nasatum | reverse complement strand
TATCGTAAAAAAATATTTATATCGATATATATCGAAGCTTTGCACATCCATAACCAACTCAAAAGGAAAAAAAAAACTATTTTATAAAGTTCTATTAAGCAAACAACGTTCATTTTTACCTGTGATAATATTTATTACGCTTACATATTGCGTAAGGCATTCATGCATAGTACATACATACATACATACATAGTGCATGCACCATCTTAGTATACCTTTACATCAAAAAATACACCTATTTTGCTAAACATATCTATTCAGCGGTAGAGTACTCGCCTAGCAAGCGAGAGTACCAAGGTTCGAGGCCTTTTCGGGACTGGAAATGTGAGCGGTTTCTCCTTGCGCTTAGCTTCGAACGACTCAGTCCTTAAACGAGTACATTAGTGAAGTGCTCTTGTCATTGATGGGAAATAATCACCGGCATCCGCGATAAGCCTGACAGCCAGCGGTATCCGCCGTGGGCCAGTGAAATCCAAGGACCTTCCTCGAAAGTTCACACTCTTTCCTGGGGGTTGAAGGTTATATCTACGCCATTGTAGTTGAAGAAGTTTCTATTCTTCAACTTCAAATTTAAAACAAAAATAGCGTTCTTTTGAGGGATGGAGTGAAGTATCGGTATCAGCAAGTATCGGCATATTTTCCGATACCGGTATCGGTATCGGTATCGGTATTGGCCTTATCGGTATCGGTATCGGTATCGGCAAAAAATTTGTATAGGAGTAAAGTATCGGCATCGGTAGTAGTATCGGCAAGTATCGGCTTCGGGGAATTTTTAGGTATCGGTATCGGTATCGGTATCGGTAAAAATTTTAGTATCGCTCCATCCCTAGTTCTTTTATTCGTAATTTTGAACGCGAAAATTAGCCAATTTCTCATAAAAAATAGTTAAGTTTTCTTTAATGAAGATTCCTGAAGAATACCTTTTTGAAAATTCCTAAAGATACCCTTTTGAAGATTCCTGAAGACATATTTTTGATGTGACTAAATTCCTGCTAAATATTTTAATAGGAATTTTTGAAACTGTATTTTGTATTTGGACGTTTATGAGCCATTTTTAAAAAAATTTAATACATATTATATTATTATTATTATTATTATTATTATTATTATTATTATTATTATTATTATTATTATTATTTTATTATTATTATTTTGTTATTATATTTTTTTATTTATTATTATTATTATCTTTTATTTTTATTATTATTATTATTATTTATCTTTATTATTATTATTATTATTTTCATTATTATTATTATTATTATTATTATTATTATTATTATTATTATTATTATTTTATTTTTAATTATTATACTATTATTATTATTATTATTATTATTATTATTATTATCCTTTTTAATTATTACTATTATCATTTTTATGTTTATATTTTAGTTGAATATTTTAAGAGAACCCAACCGCCATGTTGAATTAGATCAGCTGACTGAAAAAACAAATATTTTAATAAATTTTCTAAACCCTTTTCCATTGTGGAAACATAAGATGTTCTAAAAACGATCTAAAAGTGCCCTTGACACAAGTGGGGCTTACCAAAGTTTTGTGGACGAATAGAAACGACTAAAGTGTATTCATACTAGGGATGGAGCGATACCAAAATTTTTACCGATACCGATACCTAAAAATATGCCGATACTTGCCGATACTACTACCGATACCGATACCGATACCGATACTTTACTCTTGTCCAAAATGTTTACCGATACCGATACCGATACTATAATTGCCGATACAATACTCAAAAATATGCCGAAACTGCCGATACCGATACCGATACTTCACTTCATCCCTAATTCATACATAATACCTTGATGGGGAACTACTACGCTTAAAGTTATTCTTGAATCGTAGTAGTCTTGGAATGAGGGTAGTTCATCGGTAAAATGTTGAGATTTTGTTGCTCCTTGCCGTAACATGCAATGGTTCGATCTTTGAGGAGGGAAGCCTTCTTTTGCTAATATGGAGGGTGTGGGAGAGGAAAAGAAAGTGAGTGTAAGAGCGAGGAAAAGGAAAAGAAAGAAAAATAGTGTTGGAGAGTGTGAGTGTGTGGGAGAAGAAGAGAGAGAAAGTGTTTGGGAGAGAAATAGAGAAAAGAAATGTGTGAGAGGAAGAGAAAAAAGAGTGAGGGATATGAAAAGTGAAAATTTTCCATTCATAATACATATACGCATACATTACGTATATAAAGTGAACGCTATATTCTTATATATTCCCAATGTAGTAGATTAGTCGTTAATGTAATTTTTAAATATTTACTAAATTAAAATTCTTTTTATCTTATTTCACCCACTTAACTATTTTTAAATAGTTTTATAATATTTTATTTTTTCTTTTATATATATATATATTAATATATATTATTTGGAATTTTGTTCCCAAATACTAATTAAATATATAGAATTATTGAGAACTCTGAAAACAATTTTACTGCTATAAATTTTAACATGTTTCTTTTTAAATAACTGCCACAAGTAGTATAATAGGCAATTTCGGCAGGGGCTATGCGTAGGGATTTTTATTAACTTGGCAGGGGCTACGCGTAGGGATTTTTAATAACTTTTGGATCAAAATGTAGCGATTTTTCATTTCATTTCACTTTGTTAGAAGCTCAATTATCTAAACTGCAAATTTAAATGACGCGACAAAATTGAATAGTATTCTCAAAATTAAAAATATTACACTGCGAAAATTGTCCCAACGAATCGTTGGGACAAGTGGCAAAATGTCACAGTAAAATAAAAAAAAAGAAATGTTAAGCATAAGAAAGTCGCTTCACTAATTTGCTGTGACATTTCCTGCCATTTTGTCCCAACGATTCGTTGGGACAATTCATGCACACATGAATGAAACTTGCATATAAAATGAAGCATGCATGCTAAATACATGTACACATATAAATCGACACATGCATACAATTGCAATTCATGCGTTTTTATATACACAACTATAATGTATATACGTTAATAATATAAAATCCGAATCCATACATCAATACGTATAATAATTAATACATACAGGCATGTATACATACATGCAAACGTCACACATCAATCCATACATACATACATACATATACATACATACATACATACATACATACATACATATACATACATACATACATACATACATATACTTTATCCATGCATACATATATACATAAATACAAATACATACATACATCACACACATCCCATATATATATACATACATACATACATACATCACATATATAAATACATACATACGTACATGCATGCATACATACATACATACAAAATAGAGGTTTCCATTATGAATTGGCATGTTTAATCACATAATAATTATCCAATTAAGATGAATCGACGCTGGACGAAGAATCTCTCTCTCTCTCTCTCTCTCTCTCTCTCTCTCTCTCTCTCTCTCTCTCTCTCTCTCTCTCTCTCTCTCTCTCTCTTTCATATTGTCTAAGGATAATAATTTTGCTAATATAGAGGGTGTAAGAGGGAAAGAGAAAGTGAGGGTAAGAGGGAGGAAAAGGAAAAGATGGAATGATAGTGTGGGAGAGGAAGAGAGTGTGAATGTGTGGGAGAGAAATAGAGAAAACGAATGTATGAAAGGAAGAGAGCGAGTGAGGGAGAGGAAAAGAGAAAGTGAGTGTGTGAAAGAGGAAAAGAGAGGATGTGTGGGAGAAGAGAAAGAGTGAATGTGGGAGATCAAAAGAGAGTGAGTGTGTGGGAGAGAAAGAGATTAAAAGTGAGAGTGTTTGTTAGGAGGAAAGGATTTTGGAAGTGAGAGTGAAAAGAGAAGGAAGAGATAGTGAACGTGAGAAGAAAAAAGAGTGAAAGCTAAGAGAGAGGGAGAGTTTTCAGTTTATAGGAATGGAAGAGGAGTTAAGTGTGAAAAGAGGAAGAGTGGAAGAAGAGTGTATGAGAAGGGACAAGGAGAATGAGAGGTTGTTAGTGAGAGAAGAACGAGTTTGAAGGAGAGGCTGTGTGTGTGTGTGTGAGAGAGAGAGAAAGAGAGAGAGAGAGAGAGAGAGAGAGAGAGAGAGAGAGAGAGAGACGGAGGAAGGAAATAAAGGAAAAAATTAGAGGAAGACCGAGTGAGAGTAATGAGAAGGTGTGTGTGAAAAGAGGATAGTAAAAAGTGAGGAAAGAGGAAGAAAGGAATGAAGAGTGAGAGTGAGCATTAAAATTGGTTGAGTATGAAAGGAAAAACGAATGAGAAAGGGAGGAAGAGACGCTGACAGTTAGAAGGAATAGAGTGTGTGAGAGAAACAGAGAGTTTGAAGAGAGAGAGAGAGAGAGAGAGAGAGAGAGAGAGAGAGAGAGAGAGAGAGAGAAATGAAGATCGAGTGAGAGAGTTAATGTGTCAGAGACAGGGTGGAAAAAAAGGGACTGTTGAGAAAGAGAGAGAGAGAGATAGAAAATGAAAGAAGTAAAAATGAAAACAAAATGTGTGAGATCAAAAGCCTGTGTTTGCGAGAGTGGAAAAGCCTATGTGTGTTTGAATATGGACTATGGATGTTAAAGAAAGAAGGCTTATGTTTTCGTGGGTGCATGTGTGAGAGGAAATGAAATAGTGCGTTTATGAATGTATATGAGAACCTGTGAGAGAGTGAGAGCTTGTTAATATGTAAATTAGAAAGGGTATGTATATTTTCAAGTGTCTATGTTTGAGAGAGAAAACTTGTGTGTTTGTTTGATGTGGAATCCTGTGTGTTTGTGAGTATGGGTTATGTGTGAGATATATGTGCATGACAGTGTGTGTAAATATTACAGAGGAAAACATGTGTTTGTGGGGAGTATGTGTGAGAGAAAACATGTGTTTGTGGGGAGTATGTGTGAGAGAAAACATGTGTTTGTGGGGAGTATGTTTATGAGGGAAACTTTGAGTGTTTGTGAATGTGTATTGTGTGAGAAAGATTGTTTGTAAGTGTGTCTAACTTTTGAAGAGAAAACATGTGTTTCAGGGGTGTATGTGTGAGAGAAAACATGTGTTTGAGGGGTGTATGTGTGAGAGAAAACATGTGTTTGTGGGATTTATGTGTGAGAAAACGTATATTTGTTTGTGAGTAGGTATGTGTGAGAGAGAAACTCTGTGTGCTTATGAGTTTGTATCATCAAATGTGTGTGCAAGATTGAGGGATGTATACGTGAAAGGAAAAAGTATTTGGTGAGTAGGTATAAGTGAGGAAGAAGTGTGTGAGTGTGCTTGTGTATTTGTGAAAGTTCATGTGTGTGTTGTAGAAAATATGTTGTGGGGGAGTGTGTGTTTATGTATAAAAGAATGAAGACTGTGTTCGTTAGTATAAATGAGGGGAAATTGTTTGTGTGTATGTAAGTGTGAGAGTGGAAAAATGTGGTTATGGATGTGTGAGAATGGAAGTGTGTGTGGCAGTGGGTATGTGTGAGAGTTGAAATACATGTTGTTGTGATTATGCATGTGTGAGAGCAGAACTGTATGGTTGTGCCTGTATATGTGTGAGTGGAAATGTGTGGATGAGTGTGTATATGTGAGATTTGAGATACATGTGTATTTCACCAAATATTGTATGAGAATGGAAGTGTGTAGGTGTGCGTGTGTGTGTGTGTGTGTGTGTGTGTGTGTGTGTGTGTGTTTGTTTGTGTGTGTATGTGTATTGTAACAATACTACAAACAAAAAAAAATTCATAAAATATTTAAAAAAAAAAAAAAAAAAAAAATAAATAAAATAATAATAATAATATAATTAATAATAATAATAATAATAATAATAATAATAATTTTTTTTATATATTTTATTAATTAAGCTAATTTATTATTAATAGCTGTCAAAGTTAAAACAATTTTTATAAAAAAAATATTTTGAAATATAAAAAGAAAAAGAATTAAAACAATTATTTTTTGCGCTTCATCAATTTCTGAAATAAAAAATATTTTAAAAAAATAAATAAATTCTTCCAAAAATAACAATAATTATTTTTTTCTGAGCTTCACAAATTTCAATCTAATAGGCTATTAAATTTAAATCAATCCAAGTCCAAATTCAGAGTTCCGGATTTGAATTTGGATTCTGATTTGATTTCAAATTTCAAATTCGACATTTTATTCACCGGAAATTTCGGAAATTTGTGAAGAAAGGTTGTAATACCGATACTTCAGTTCAGTGAATCTGAAAATTATTCTGATTTGAAACTTGAGATTGATGATTCTAATATTCATTGACCCGTATATGAGTTTCAAATACTGAAAATGATGAATATATTATTATAATTATTGGGTAATGATTACTGGATATCGATTTCATCCCCCACACCCCATCCAGATGAATACTGTTACGGATGAATATCTGGAATATATATAACTAGGTACAGCATCAGATGTGAAATGCCTGCCAAAAAGTATACAAGTAAACATTTTACCCTTTTTCATTAAATAAGCCACCAATAAATGCCACAATAATGCACCTTAACCAACAACGTAAACCGAACAAGGCAATCGATTAAATAAACCATCAAAATACGTCAAATCCATCAAAACTAAACAGATATTTTAAAAGCTAAAAAAAAATATATAAAAAAAAATACTCCCAAAAAAATAAAATCCGAACTAAGAATAAAGAGAAAGAAAAACAGATTGAAACATAAAGGAAAATGAACGATCCAATGTGAAAACTTAACATTCACTTATGTACGTTTTCTTTCATTCCATTTCAAACCCGTTTTCTTTTTTTCTTTTTTTTCTCAATTTTGAGAATTTAAAGAAAACGGTAAATAGACTTGAAGGGAAACTGCGAAAAACATCTTTGGATTTCGAGCCGAAATATTGAGATTATTGCTTCACAAAACGTTATGACACATTTGTCAAATGTGACAGTAAACGTCCTTCCACAATTTGACTCTCTCTCTCTCTCTCTCTCTCTCTCTCTCTCTCTCTTCTTCTCTCTCTCTCTCTCTTTTGTCTCTTCTCTCTCTCTCTCTCTCTCTCTCTCTCTCTCTCTCTCTTCTCTCTCTCTCTCTCTCTCTCTCTTCTCTCTCTCTCTCTCTCTCTCTCTCTCTCTTTTCGAGTTTATTTCTTATTTTTATTCTTGTTTTTATTTGATTTTATTTCATTTTATTTATCATTCAATATTTTTATTATATTTATATCTTCAACCTTCTGTCTGTTAAAAATATATTACCTTGTAATCTGCTTTCTGATTAGCTTCTGTTCTTAATGATTGTTGTTATTGTCTGTTTTTATGATTATCTGTCTGTTTTTATGATTGTCTGTTTCTGATTATTGTTTGTTATTTATCTGTCTGTTTTTATTATCTGTCTGTTTCTGATCATGTTTTTTATGATTATCTGTCTTTTTTATTGTCTGTTTCTGATTTGTTTGTTTTTATGATTATCTGTCTGTTTCTGATCATGTTTTTTATGATTATCTGTCTGTTCCTGATCATGTTTTTTTATGATTATTTGGCTGCTTTTATGATTATCTGTCTGTTTCTGTATTTTTATTCTTGTCTGTTCTTTTATTTTTTTATGTAGTCTCTCTATTGTCTTTTCTTATCTGTCCTCATATCTTACACTACTATACCTGTTTCTCGTTCTGTCGATGTGTTAATTTCAAATCTGTCCTTAAGTATCTGTCTTCTCCCTGTTCTGAGAGTTTGTCTCTTTTGAATGACAGACTGTTTTTTATAAAATATCACCTTATATGTCTGTTAGTCTGTTTACGTAACTTTCTTCGGACTGTTTATATGTCTTATCTACTATCTGTCTTTGAACCTGTCCTTATTGACTATTACTAAGTCTGTCTGTCTTAATTTGTTCTTGTTTAATTTTTCCCCCGTCTGTTTGTTAGTGTGTCCAAAAGGACAATTCCATAGTCTTTGAGTGAGTTTGTGTTTATGGACTATTTCCTCTGTCTGTTTGAGAATGTGTCCTTATGGACAAATTCAAAATCTGTCTGTGAGTCTGTCCTTTTGGGCTATTTTCCAAGTCTGTTTGTGAGTCTGTCCTTGTGAACTATTTCCCCTGTATGTTTATGAATGCATCCTTATGGACAAATTCAAAGTCTGTATGTGAGTCTGTCCTTTTTTTGCTATTTTTCCTGGTTGTTTGTGACTATGTCCTTGTGAACTATTACCTCTGTCTGCTTGTGAATGTGCTTAATGAACAAATTCAACGTCTGTATCTGAGTCTGTCCTTTTGGGCTATTTTCCCTGTCTGTTTGTGAGTCTGTCCTTGTGAACCATTTCCCTTGTCTGTTTATGAATGCATCCTTATGGACAAATTCAAAGTCTGTATGTAAGTCTGTCCTTTTGGGCTATTTTTCTCTGTCTGTCTGTGAATATGTCCTTAGGGCTATTACATAATCTAATCTGTCTGTCGGTGTTTATATACATACGTTCTAAATTACGTCCGACGCTCCAGAATGAAATATCGCAGGGCTTCTGGCGAGCAATTAACTTGCTAACATCGGCAATTAGAGTGAGGAGACGGAAACCAAGAATGAATAGCCACAGTAAAGGGGTTCAAAGGCCACTTTTAGGAATATTAATGAAACACCTTATAAATTGGAGTATACAGCAAATAATAATAATAATAATAATAATAATAATAATAATAATAATAATAATAATAATAATAATAATAATAATAATAATAATAATAATTTTGCCAAAAAAAATTTAAGACAAGCTAAACAAAAATATAATACAAATATTATTAATTATTATTATTATATTATTTTATTATTATTATTATTATTAATTATAATTAATAATAATTTAATTTTAATAAAATATTTTAAATTCTTTAAATTATTTTATTTAAATTAATTATTATTATTATTATTATTATATTATTATTATTATATTATTATTATTATTATTATTATTATTATTATTATTATTATTATTATTATTATTATTATTATTATTATTATTATTATTATTATTGAAGTTGCATCGTTTTGAAAGTAACTTTTACCGTTATTGAATTTTCTTATCGATTCAGCATTGGAATAATCTAACTAAGAAAGAATGTAAATAAAAACAAACACACACATACATACATACATACACATACGCGCACACATACACAAACACACAAACACACACACACAAACACATGAATAAGCGTTGACAGATAGGTGCTAAGAACTACAGAGGCAATAAGAGAAACATTAGTGGAAGTATATAGCCTGTTTTTATGTTTGTTTGTTCGTCTCTTCTTTCTCTCTCTCTCTCTCTCTCTCTCTCTCTCTCTCTCTCTCTCTCTCTCTCTCTCTCTCGACTGATATAAGTAAAATAGTAAAAGGTTTAAGTAATCAGAAGAAAAGATTAAAGAGAGAGTGAGTGAGAGAGAGAGAGAGAGAGAGAGAGAGAGAGAGAGAGAGAGAGAGAGAGAGAGAGAGAGAGAGGGAAGATTAATCTCTCTAACTGATAGATTAAAATACGTTTGTTTTAATTTTATCAACATTGTCAACCAAAATTTAGCAAGAAACACACACATCCACACTCTTTCCCTAAACCCACACCCACACACTCACATTCACACACATATACACACTCACTCACCATCCTCACACAAACACACCCACATACTCACACACACATTCACTCACACATACATACTCACTCACACACCCAACACACTCTCACCCACACACTCTCACTCATACACTCACACATATTCACACTCGCACATGCACACACTCACTCACACTCCCCACACACTCACACCCACACACTAACATACACATTCACACACACATAACACTCACTGACACTCCTCACACTCACACACACTCACACCCACACATACACATATTCACACCTATACACACTCACACACACACCTTCACAAACAAAGGCACAAGCATACTTAAACTTTAAAACTCATACTCACATAAACTTATACGCTCACATACTTTCACGCTAAAATACACACACCCATACATACACACACGTACACACACATACACGTATGATTAGACATATGAGTAAAAGGAATGTATCAGAAATATACACAAAACTAACCTTCTAACCTAATCTAGCAAAAATAGGAACTAAATCTTTTAAAAGCTTCTCATATATATATATATATATATATATATATATATATATATATATATATATATATATATATATATATATATATATATATATATATATATATATATATATATATATATATATATATATATATATATATATATATCAAGCTTTACCAAGCATAACCTAACCTAAAGTAGCAACCTAACATACCCTAACCTAAGCTAAAGTAACCTAACCCTAACTTAATCTCACGCAACCTAACCCTAATCTAATTTAAATTAACCTAACCTAACCTAAGAAGGGGAGAAGGGGAAGGATTTCGTTCTCAGAATGTTCAATTGTTGCCCTCCCCCGTTTTATCTCCCTCTCCTTATTTCATTTTTCTTCTCTCTCTGTCTCCCTTTCTTTATCTCTTCTGTATTTTTTTCTCTCTCTAACTTTATTTTCTCTCCTTTCATTTCTTTCTTTTTCCCCTTCTTTTCTCTGTCCTTTTTTTCTCTCTTTTCTTTATTTCCTTTTTCTTCTCTCTTCTCTTCTATCATCTCAATTTTATATCTAGTTTTTTCTTTCGTTTTTTTCTCTTCCCTGTTATCTCTTTTCTCTTTTTCCTTTTCTCTCTTGTTTTTTTGTCTCTAATATCTTATCTCTCCTTCCTCTCATCTTTCTCTATTTCTATTTCTCTCTATTTCTTTCTTCTTCTCTCTCTCTCTCTCTCTCTCTCTCTCTCTCTCTCTCTCTCTCTCTTCACATTCTTTTCTTCCTCCTTTACCTAACCTTAACTTTTGTAGATACATTAAGACAAAATAAAATGGAATACGTGTTTTTTATGCATTAAAAATTCTTTTGTACATTAACATCATTTCCTTAAATTTTTTTTCTCGTAAATAATGGAATTATGAGGTGAATAATTTTACATTAGTGATGATTCATCAGAATTCATTTCGATTTATGCCTATATATGGTGCCACTGTGGATCAAAAGGTACTTCAATGGGTTCGCATGGTGAGAGTCCCTGGTACGGTTCCTCGTGAAGGGAATGTGGGGAAACTTCCTAAAGGACTTCCCTCCTAGAATAGTGAAAGCTTCATATATATAGCAAAACCTAACCTAACTTTGCATAACCTAACCTAACATAGAAAATCTGTAAACTCACAAATACTATCTGCCATAAAACACCCACACACCCACCACATTATGCACACAAATTCAGCACGATGTACATAATTTAATGCACAACATGCACACTTGACAGACAAACACAATATATAAACCATACACAACATACACTCGGTCACTGATTGCTTTACACATCATCCAGATTTTAATACAAACTCCTCGCATTACATCCACACCCACACTCAGAAAAGAACATTCAAATACACTAAACATAATATA
This sequence comes from Armadillidium nasatum, assembly GCA_009176605.1. Taxonomy (NCBI): domain Eukaryota; kingdom Metazoa; phylum Arthropoda; class Malacostraca; order Isopoda; family Armadillidiidae; genus Armadillidium; species Armadillidium nasatum. Next base: position 74,978 of record SEYY01022672.1, on the reverse strand, counting down.
CACTACTATACATATGAATACACTGCGTAAATCAATACACATACCTTTAATATTTTCTTTACCATAAATACTAGTCATGCATAATATTTATAACATACTCATATACAGTATACTATAAATACACTAATTCTATCACATACTCCCTACTTTTTATACATATTCATCACATATTCACTTGCACATTTTTTTATATAATTCTCGTTCATTCGTATAGCACACACACATACACTCACACTCAGCTGCTTAACGTACTAACATATTACACCCTGACAATGTTTCATCTTCTACACCTTCCAACATTCTCCAACATACTTCAACATACCTACAATATCCTAAACATTTTTCAGTAAAACTCTCCTTTTTCCTGATTTGCACTTTCTAATGTCTTTCCAGCCCCTCCACCTCTTTATACATTAACACACACATACACAACAAACACTTCTTAACTTACACACACACACGTACACGACAAGCACTTCTTAACTTACACACAGTCAAATACACACACACACGTACACACATATACGATAAACATTTCTTAACTTACTCACACACTGAGAAAAACACACACACCCGTACACGACAAATACTTCTTAACTTACACACAGTCAAATACATACACACACGTACACACATACACGACAAACACTTCTTAACTTACTCACACAGTCAAATACACACACACACACACACACACACACACACGCACGCACACACACGCGCGCACACACACACACACACTGAATCAAAGATTAACTTTTGGAAACTTTGAATCCATGAATCAAAGAAAATTTATTTATTAAACTTTATTTAAAACTAAAAAAAAACTCAAAATAAAACTCTTTAAAACTCGAAAAAAAGAAACTTTTTAAAAATTCTTGCAATCAAATTTTTGAACTTTTCAATTTCACAAAAAGTGGAAAAAAAGTTTGTGAAATTATTGATGATTCTTTTGCGTATATTTAATGGGATACTGTGGATATTTTTATGGATTTTGTAGATATTTTTGTGGGAGATTTGTGGATCTTTATGTGGATTTTGTGGATTTTGTGGGTCTTCTTTGCTAGAGATTTATGGATCTTTTCGTGGGTTTCGGGGAAAACTTAATTGAATATCAGTCCATAAAATGGATGGCCAATTTCCAACTTCATTGGAAAGTATTTTAATATTTCTTTCTGTCATTCAAAAAGACAGATATGCCAGACAGGAGGACAAATCGACAGACAGACATACTGAGAAACAAACACATAAATTGAAATCATGTATTTAACAAATAAATGAACAGACAGGCAAAATAATGCTCCTTGAACATTTAAATGAACATGCACTGCAAAATTTGTCCTAACATAAACACAACAAATTTTTTCAGTTATTTTTCTAGTTATTTATTAGAAAATATATTGGTGAAGCGACTTTTTTTATGCTTAGTATGTTTTTTCTCTATTGAAAATTTTACTATGAACATTTTTGCCACTTGTTCCAACAATTCGTTAGGACAATTTTGCAGTGTTCTGATAGGGAAACAATTTCTTGAACAAACAAATGAAAAGGCAAAAACAAAGTCTAGTTTTTAAACAGAATACAAAAAACTTACTCTTGAATAAACAAATAAACAAGCCTATAGGTAAACTATCTTTCCGAACAGAACTTAAAAATCAGCAAACAACAAACAGGTCTTAAAAAACTAGCAAACAATAGAATAGGCCTTAAAATCAACAATCACTAAGCATGTCTTAAAGGGCCTTAAGACCAACAATCACTAGATATGTCTTAAAGGGCCTGAAGACCAACAATCACTAGATATGTCTTAAAGGGCCTTAAAATCAACAATCACTAAACATGTCTTAAAAGGCCTGAAAACCAGCAATCACTAGATATGTCTTAAAGGGCCTTAAAACCAACAACACTAGGCATGTCTTAAAAACCTAATTTAAAAAATAATCAAATGAAAGAGGCCAAGAAATTGACACAGACAAAGAGAGAGGAACAAGTAAATAAAGTAAATATAAGAGAGTGAATAAAAAGAAAGACAAAAAAAAACTCAGGAAATAAAAAGAGTAACAGAGAGAATAAAGAGTGAAAACAGAATAAAAAATGTCAGAAAGTAAAACAAAGAGAAGTAGAGAGAGAGAGAGAGAGAGAGAGAGAGAGAGAGAGAGAGAGAGAGAGAGAGAGAGAGAGATTTGAGTTTAATTATACACTCTGTTACACTCCGCAACATGAAAGAAGTTGCAAAGAAATTTTTACAGCAATTATATGGAGCCATAAACTTTCCTTGATGTTCCTCCCACATTCTCCCCTATTCCTTTCCACGTTATGCAGAATCTCTTCTTTATTTTTCCACTTTTTCTTCCTTCGGTTTCCAGAATTCCTAAAGCACCTCATATAGTTTTCGGAATCCTTCAATCACCCCATACGGTTTCCAGATCTCCTTATACTTCCAAACGGTTTCCAGAATTTCTCAAGTACCCCATACAG
>SEYY01022672.1:65000-67500 GCA_009176605.1 Armadillidium nasatum | reverse complement strand
GGAAAACTGAGAAGACTCCAAATTAGTGACAAAAGAACAAACAGAAAATGTTGCGCACAAACGTACAGTCGTCAACAGAAGTTCGTTCCTATTAAGCTGGAAATAAATATTTATATAAAATGGAGATCATGTCATAAAAGCTCTTTTTCGAAGAAAAAGAAAATAAAAACGGTGAGCGGGGCTTAATTGAACTGTGATTGGCTGAATCTGAGATGATCTCCATTTTATATAAATATTTATTTCCAGCCCAATAGGAACGAACTTCTGTTCACGACTGTACATTGAAAACTTTTGACCTAAATTGAGGATAGATACAGTAAAAAGGAACAGAGGAGGGTTTGCTACCGGAAGCACCTGAATTTCAGTCAAGAAGAAGTGGTGGTGTTCAATATAGTTGAAATAAGAATTAGGACCGCGAATGTAGCAAGAGTTTTACGATAAAAAAAACCGACGGTAGTAGTAAGTACTACTGACGGTGTAGGCTTGTTGACATCAACTACATCACTTGATGTCAACAACTCCAAAATTGTGATGGGGTGCAATGAGAGACCATTTTGGAGGGAAGCCCCCCCCCCTCCCCACCTCTTGACATTTTCGAGTCTAGACATGCGGATTCCATTTATATATATATATATATATATATATATATATAATATATAATATATATATATATATATATATTATATATATATATATATAATATATATATATATATATATATATATATATATATAATATATATATATATATATATATTATATATTATATATATATATATATAATATATATATATATATATATATATATATATATATATATATATATATATATATATATATATATATATATATATAATATATATATATATATATATATATATATATATATATATATATATATGTATACTGACCTTGATTGCTGTATGCAATAGATTTTCCTAACACAAAGATATGAAAATATATGGACTTTAAAATTGGTAAAAATGAAGACAAATATCAAGAGCATGACATACCACCATACACGTGCATACACGTACATACGTACAGTCGTACACACAAAAATCGATATTTATATAAAAATGGGGTTCATTTCAGTTATTTTCAATTAAGCCCCTCTCATGAAATATTTCCATTTTATATAAATATTTACGTTTACCATTCACGACTGTACATATATACACACACGCTCACATATGTCTATTGTACGTTCTTGTCTTTATTTAGTTGTTATTTTTCCATATGGAACAATATACGAAGTTGTGGATAAATCATAATAATAATAATAATAATAATAATAATAATAATAATAATAATAATAATAATAATAATAATAATAATAATAATAATAATAATAATAAATTAATTAATAATTTTAATTTTTATAATTTAATAATAAAATAATACATATATATATTTAATTTAATTATTATTTTATATTATTATATTATTATTATTATTATTATTATATTATTTATTATTATTATTATTATTTATTATTTCATTATTATTATTATTATCATTATTATTATTATTATTATTATTATTATTATTATTATTATTATTATTATTATTATTATTATTATTATTATTATTATTATTATTATTATTATTATTATTATTATTGACAGCAATTAACTAACCCAAGAAGGGTGACCCTGGAGTGACTGAATTATAATTTTTCTCGCCTTTCAAATTGTGGGTAAGAGAACATGGTTGTTTTCAGCGCCTCAGAAACTCACACTCCTCCATCTCTCTACTCGACACAACCTTCCATACAACTATGACATCTTCTTCAAAAAACACACAACACAAACTTTTGTCTGTCCATAATAGGGATGGAGTGAAGTATCGGTATCGGTATCGGTAATTATTGGCATATTTTCCGATACTGTATCGGTATCGGCAAAATTTTTGGATAAGAGTAAAGTATCGGTATCGGTAGTAGTATCGGCAAGTATCGGCATATTTTTAGGTATCGGTATCGGTATCGGTATCGGTATCGGTAAAAATTTTGGTATCGCTCCATCCCTAGTCCATAATATTCTCTGCGTTTCTTTCTCTTGTGATCTTTCTTGGAAGGATCGCATATAATTCTCTTTCAGAGCAAGTTTCTATAAGAGGTTTGATGTTCAGAACTTCAGAGGTACCTTCTGAACTTCTCACCAGCCCAGTTGCTGGTTCTGTATAGTGGAAACTGTTACCTTTGCTTGGAACATGAATCGCATATCTGGGGAGGTTCCACAAGTACTACTCTTAAATAAGGTGAATTTTAGAGCTCTAGATCCTGTCAGCTCTGTACTGTTTCTTTCTAGATGTCGTACTATTTCATCACTACTTGTACTCCCTCTGAACTCTCTAGCGTAGCTCCACTGATGAGGTCTTATCTTACCTACCATTCCACAGCCTCATCCTTTCTCTGTCCAACTCTGACCCCAGACTTAACCTTTATTCGCAATCTTTCATGAATTCTACTATTAAAGTCTGGAACACACTTCCTTTAC
>SEYY01022672.1:55000-62500 GCA_009176605.1 Armadillidium nasatum | reverse complement strand
ACTAATCAAAAATACTGATATTATTAGTATCAGTATTAATAGTATTAATATTACTAGTATTAACAGTACTAGTATAATTAGTATTAATATTACTAGTATTACTAGTATTAGTATTGCATTATTAAATACCAATTGTCTTCTTTGATATTTAATATTAAAAGTATTAATATAATAGTAGTATTACTTTTGAGAAATATTAGCTGTAATATTAATATTACAGTGTTTCTAATGAAAAAATTATTTTGCCTGATATTAGTATTAGTGGATCGCCTCTGTTAGCTTTGCGATAGAGTACTCGCCTAGCAAGCGGGAGTACCAGGGTTCGAATCCTGGTCGGGACAGGAAATGTGAGCGGTTTCTCCTTGCGCTTAGCTCCGAATGACTCAGTCGTTAAAACGAGTACATTAGTGAAGTGCTCTTGTCACTGGTGGGAAATAATCTCCGTCAACCGCGATAGGCCTGACCAGCCAGCGGTATCCGCCTTGGGCCCGTGAAACCCAAGGTTCTTCCTCGAAAAGATCCCACTGACAGGACGTAAGTCCTTCCTGGGGGGATGAAGATTATTATCATTCTGAAGAATATTATTAGTATTATTATTATTACTATTAGTATCAATATTGTATTTTTAAGAATTGCTTTCACTGATTATAGTATTGGAAATATTAATAATAGTAGTATCAGATTTCAGAAATATTTTATATAGTATTAGTAGTATTGTATCATTCACGGAAGAATTACTTTGACTGATATTATTAGTATTAGTATCAATAATATTAATAATAATGGTATTAGTGTTCATAGCAGTGAAATATTTATTATTAATGAAATTATTTTCTTAACTTTTAGCAGTATCAGTATTATTAGTGAGAATAGTAGTATTAGTATTAGTAATGAAAATAATAGTATTAGTATTATTAGTATTAGTAACAATAGTATAGTGTCAATAATTAATTACTTAGATTGGTAAAAATATTAAACTATTAATGAAAGAGTTACCTTGACTGATATTAGTATTAGTATTAGTAATAATAGTATTAGTAATAGTATTGTATTATTAAAATATAAATTGATTTGACTAATAATAGTATTGGACTATCGAAGGAAAACTTGCTTTAGCTGATAAATAATAGTATTAGTATTAGTAATATTAGTAATATTAATGCTAATAGTGTAATATTTTAGGTGTTAACGTAATTTACCCTTGTTATTATTATTATTATTATTATTATTATTATTATTATTATTATTATTATTATTATTATTATTATTATTTTTATTATTATTATTATATTAATTATTTTTAATTAGAAGTTTCTTAATGATATTTTCTATATTAATATTATTATAAATTGTAATATTTATTATTATTATTCATTATTATTATTATTATTATTATTATTATTATTATTATTATTATTATTATTATTTTTTATTATTATTATTATTATTATTATTTATTTATAATTATAGTTAAACTTTTATTATTATTATTAGTTTTATTATTATTTTAATGAAATATATATATATATATATATATATATATATATATATATATATATATATATATATATATATATATATATATATATATATATATATATATATATAAACAATTAAGTAGAAAATAATCAAATTTGGGACAAACAATTCCGGAATTTATTTTCCTTAAAAAAAAAAAGTTAAAAAAAAGTTTTAAAAAAAAGTTAAAAAATTAAAGTTAAAAAAAAGTTAAAAAATTAAAGTTAAAAAGAAGTTAAAAGTCGCGACAGACTCCGAAGAAGTCTATTAAATACTCTCGTGGGAGACGAGTTTCACTTGATTTTATTTTAAATTTCAATATTTGAAATCTGCCTCTTGAGTATTCTGACCTGAAGAGTTAATAAAAGTTTTGAAAACGTTTGCTAATTTTTTTTTAAATGGATTGTTATAACTTTGCTTTTAAATGTTTAATATATATATATATATATATATATATATATATATATATATATATATATATATATATATTATATATATATATATATATATATATATATATATATATATATATATATTGCAGAGATGAAATTTATGAAAATACTTTTCCATTTTAATTTATTCCCAAAGTTCCAAGTGGAAAAAAGTATTAACGAGTATCTCGCTAATATCTTCAGACCCACCCTTCAGTTTCCTACTGTATTCAAACAATAAATACACTTAAAACTTTTGTAAATAGGATCACTTATATCTCAACTTAATAGAAATATTTTTACTATCATTGAAGCTACATCCTCGCAATGCCAGTTCATTCTTATAAATTATAATTTCATCTCAATTTAAAGCTTCTTCAGACACAAGGAGTCTCACCCAATGCTTCTCAGATTCTCATTAACTTATTTATTTAAGTGTTCCAGCTGTAATGCGGCAAATGTAGGCCAAGCTGGTCTACAATTAAAAGTAAGGATTGATAAGCATAGATGAGTTTCCTTAAGTACTTACGTACGGACCTTCCTCTTTGATCTCTTGTACATTCTGTCATAAAAGACCATGGATACCCACCCTTTTTATTCGTCTGATTTCTCTATTCTTCAACATGCATCTTCCCTTCTTGATCGTAGGATTTTGAAGTTTTATATATAAAAACTCATTGCACATCTTTAAATGATGAAATTTTTTCTATTGTCCTTTTCACCTCAATAATGAAGTCCTTTTTCCAAAAATAGTCCAGCCTTTTTATTTTTATTTATGCTATTTCAATTTTAATATTATTATTTTATTTTTTATTATTTTATTGTAATTATTACTATTTTACATATCATATTGATAGTTCATGAATTTATATTTTGATTGTATTTTAAAATAGAAATTTATAAAATTTAGTTTGTGCTGAAGACGGACCGAGATACGGTGTGAAACGTTCACAGTGTATTAAATGAGTATGTGGAAACCCTTAGTACTGACTTTGATCTTTCTAATTAGATTAAGGTTCAATAGGAAAGAAGCTATCTCAATTTATATATATATATATATATATATATATATATATATATATATATATATATATATATATATATATATATATATATATATATATATATATATATATATATATATTACGCATTCGCATCCGCATCAGCACTTTTCGAAAATTCAACATTCGCATCCGCATCCTCATCCGCATCCGCACTTGACGAAAATTCTATATCCGCATCCGCAAATAAGAAAATATAACATCCGATCCATCACTAATATATATATATATATATATATATATATATATATATATATATATATATATATATATATATATATATATATATATATATATATATATATATATATATATATATATATATATATATATATATATATATATATATATATATATATATATATATATATATATATATATATATATATATATATATATATATATATATATATATATATATATATATATATATATATATATATATATATATATATATATATATATATATATATATATTTCAGCCCAGGGAAGGAGATCGTAATGGTGAAACGACCCCTGGTTCGAAGTAAGACTCTGCCAGCCATTATTGTACCAGATTTTATTGAAAGAAGGGGTAAGTCAATATTATTATTATTATTATTATTATTATTATTATTATTATTATTATTATTATTATTATTCTTTATTCTTATTATATATTATTTATTATTATTATTATTATTATTATTATTATTATTATTATTATTATTATTATTATTATTATTTATTATTATTATTAATAATAGTATTTAATTTTCTGATTATTATTACTAGTATTATTAACATTATTATTATTATTATTATTATTATTATTAACATTATCATTATTATTATTATTATTATTATTATTATTATTATTATTATTATTATTATTATTATCATTATTTAATTTTTTGGTTATTATTATTATTATTTTATTATTATTATTATTAACATGATTATTATTATTATTAATATGATTATTATTATTAATATGATTATTATTATTATTGTTATTATTATTATTATTATTACTATTTATTATTATTATTATTATTATTATTATTATTATTATTATTATTATTATTATTATTATTATTATTATTATATTATTATTATTATTATATTTCTTTATTATTATTATTATTATTATATTATTATTATATTTTATTATTATTATTATTATAATTATTATTATTAAATATTAATAAAAAATAAAAAAAAAAATATATATATATATATATATATATATATATATATATATATATATATATATATATATATATATATATATATATATATATATATATATATATATATATATATATATATATATAAAGATACTTGCAACCTTTAATATGATACAAAGATATTCCTGTACATTCACAACAAGTTACACATGAATACACATGTATATGGAAGTGGTTACATGTGCGTATGTTTCTGTGTATATGTATATGTGTGTATATGCGTGTGCTTGTGTGTGTATGTGTGTGTAAATGCGTGTGCATGTTTGTGTATGTGTGTGTGTTTGTGTGTGTGTTTGTGTGTGTGTTTGTGTATGTATGTGTGTGTGTTGTGTTTGTGTGTGTGTATGTGTGTGCGTGTGTGTGCATGTGTGTGTGTTGTGTTTGTGTGTGTGTTTGTGTGTTTGTGTGTGCGTGAGTGTGTGTGTGTGGGGGGGGGTTGGCAATAAAGCCTTTGACCAAGTTTTTGTTTTTCAACTTCTTCCGTTTTGGGAGATTAATTCTCAGTCTTAACATTATTATTATTATTATTATTATTATTATTATTATTATTTTTAATTATTGCATTATTTTATTATTAGGATATTATTTATTAGTATCGTAAAGTTGCATAGTATTAACATTCCTGTTTGTTTGTTTTGATTACGTTAAAAACAAAACGGAAAAAAATTATTATTATTATTATTATTATTATTTATAATTAGTATTTACAATTATTATTATTATTATTATTATTATTATTATTATTATTATTATTATTATTATTATTATTAATATTTCATTATTATTATTTTTTTTTATAGTTATGGTTCTTTTTATTATTATTTTATTATTATTATTATTATTATTATTATTATTATTATTATTATTATTATTATTATTATTACTATTTAGTATTGTTATTATTGTTATTTAGTATTGTTGTTATTATTATATATTATTTGTATTATTAATTATTATTGTTATTATTATTATTAATTATTATTATAATTATTATTATTATTATTATTATTATTATTATTATTATTATTATTATATTAAAAGTTTATATTGTTAGGTTAATCAACTATGTTTATTTTTATTCTTCTTATTATTATTATTATTAATAGTAGTAGGAGCAGTAGTAGTAGCATTAAGTGTTGTCATTACTATTATTATTATTACTACTACTTTTGGTATAATGATTTTATGGTAATAATAATAATTTATTATTATTTTTATTATTATTTGTTGAATTTATCTATAAGATCAAAAGAACTAAAGAAATTTCGATATTTTCTCTAATATCAGAATAGGAATTATCGATACTACTTGTAATAGCTATTACTCATCATGTAGTATCGATTACTTAAATTGTATCGACAATACCTATAACTGAATTAGAAAATCATAGTAATAAATTTAAACTTAATTTATTTTTCATTTTTTTTATATTTATATTTAATTTAATTTATTTATTTATATATTTATTTATTTTATTTTTGATATATTCAATTACAGCTCAAACTTTGTGTTAAATTATATCAAGTGGAAATATTGGCATTCACTTTATTATATATATATATATATATATATATATATATATATATATATATATATATATATATATATATATATATATATATATATATATATATATATATATATATATATATATATATATATATATATATATATATATATATATTACTCATTATTTAGATACATCACTTGAGTGAGAGAGGATTAGTAACGAATTTAGATACATCATACGATAGAGAGAAGGTTATTAAAGAATTTAGATACATCACGATAGAGAGAGGATTAGTAACTAATTTAAATACATCACATGATTGAGAATTATTAACGAATTTAATACATCACATAATAGGAGGATAATTAACGAGTTTAGATACATCACGTGATAAAGAGAGGATTACTAACGAATTTAGATACATAACTTGATATAGTGAGAATTAGTAACGATTTTAAATACATAACATGATAGTACTTGTTTTTAGTTTCAGAAATAGCAAACGAATTTTTTTTTCCTGATATAGGCCTCTGTGTGTGTGTGTGTGTGTGTGTGTGTGTGTGTGTGTGTGTGTGTGTGTGTGTGTGTGTGTGTAGAGTATGGTTAGTAGCGAATTTAGATACATAACATGATAGAGGAGGGTTAGTTACTAATTTAAATTAATCACATGATAGAGGGTTTCTAACAAATTTAGATACATCACATGATATAAAGAAGGTTTTTAATGAATTTAAATACATAACATGGTAGAGCTAGGATTAGTAACTAATTTCAATACATCCCATGTAAGATGGTAGGTTAGCAACCAATTTAAATGATTAGCTTGATAAAGGGAGTGTTATTAACTAATTTAGATACATAACACAATAGTTGGAGGGTTGTTAACTCATTTAAATACATCACAAGATACAGGGAGGGTCAGTAACTAATTTAGAACCTCAATGATAGAGGGAGGGCTAATTCTAATTTAAATACATCGCATAGCAAAAAGAGGGTTTATAACTAATTTAAATACATCACATGATAAACTGAGAGTTTGTAATTAACTTAAATACATCACGATAGGTTGAGTGTTAAAAAATTATTTAAATACATCACATGATAGAGGGAGGGATAGTTACTATCTTAGATACATTTTACGTTAGAGGAAGGAGATCTTTATATAGACATGACGGTCTAAAGATTTCTTAGACGGATGTATTTAAAATCACATTTTTAATGTATTTATTTAAATAGTATTTAAATATGTATTTACAAAAAGTGGATAAATTAATTTAATGCATTAATTATCTATGTATTTATGTACTCATTCAAAATCTTGTATTTTAATTTTTCATTCACATAACTTTTAAATATGTATTTTAAAAATGTTATATATGTATTATGAATTTAATTAGTGTTTATAACCAAAAATCTTAATAGCTAATTTTTATGAACAATTAAATTATGATTATGAATTAAAATATTTCTCAAATTTATAATATGTATTTATTTGTGTATTTAAAATCATGTATAAAAATGTTTTTAGTTATCTATATACTGTTAAAATGTATTAAAATAGTTTCATTAACTATTATTTTATTTTTTATTATTAAAATTAATGTATTTTGTATTTAAAATACTTCTTTTTAATGTATTTAATTTCTTATTTAAATGGTAATTATGTAAGGAAAATGTTCCTAAATGTATATTATGTATTCATGTATTTAAAATCATGTATTATGCTGTATGTAATAATTTATTCATTTAAT
>SEYY01022672.1:45000-50000 GCA_009176605.1 Armadillidium nasatum | reverse complement strand
TTATTATTATTATTATTATTATTATTATTATTATTATCATTATTATTATTGCTATCTTTACTACTTTATGTTATTATCATTATTATTATTGTTTGTTATATTATATGCATCATACTTGTATTTTAATGGTTATTAAAATAAAGTGAATATAATTTATCGAATAAATTTTCAGTATATATATATATATATATATATATATATATATATATATATATATATATATATATATATATATATATATATATATATATATATATATATATATATATATATATATATATATATATATATATATATATATATATATATATATATATATATATATATATATATATATATATATATATATATATATATATATATATATATATATATATATGGACATAAATTTTAAATCATAACATAAGATATCACTGTGAAGCTGTAAAATTCTAATACTGGATACTTTTTATCGCCTTGACTTTTCATATAAGGAAATGCAAATATTTTACAGCGCATTTATTTTATTATTATTTTATTTCTTCAACTTAAGAATAAAATAATTTAATAGTTTCGAAACAACAAAGTTTATATGACCCAATTCTCGTCTCCGTGAAGCAGAAAACCATATATATATATATATATATATATATATATATATATATATATATATATATATATATATATATATATATATATATATATATATATATATATATATATATATATATATATATATATATATATATATATGTGTGTGTGTGTGTGTGTGTGTGGAGTTTAGTTGTCATATGGACTACTCTAGACAATGGTGCCAACAGTATCGGATCGCGGTAGAGAGAGTTAGAACGACAGGGCTACCAACCCTACCCTTCATTATCATTGCCTACAAAAACTTAATATATCGTAACCTAACCTGACGTAACAATGCCTAAATTACTTTAACTTTTACAAAGTTATCCTTTTTTTACCAAACCTGACATTACCTCAGCTAACCTAACCTAAAATTTAAAAAAAAAAAAAAGTTTTATTTACAAAAATCTTTATCCAAAAAGCAGGACCAATGTGCGTAGATTAAATTCATTATGATTTGTTTTCATTGAAGTGTGGAGCTACATTTAATTTAATAACGCAGACCTTTTCAAAGTAAATAATTTGATTTATATATATATATATATATATATATATATATATATATATATATATATATATATATATATATATATATATATATATATATATATATATATATATATATATATATATATATATATATATATATATATATATATATATATATATATATATATATATATATATATATATATATATATATATATATATATATATATATATGGCGTGAGAAAATTATAGGAGTGCGCAAAATTATAGAGTTCAAATGATCCACGATAAAAATAATATTTTTAAGGTTGTGTTTTTCATCGCATGAAATTTTCCTCATCTGGAAGATTCACGAAAATTTGGGGGAAGGGTTTTAGATTTACCTCCCCCTTCAGCTAATATGTGATGACAATATAATTGCAAGTCTTACGCTAGAATAAATCATACTTATATAAAGAACAGGAAAGTAACTATTAAATAACAGACAGATAAACACGCACAAACAGATAAACCAAAAGAAAAATGTTGCAAAAAAAAATTAACATTAAAATCAAAGTAAAAAAGGAGACAAGGGAGAAACTGTGTGTAAAGTGGGGGTGAGGGGGATAGTGAATAACGGCAAGGAAACGAAACAGAAGAAAATGGGGGATACGAACCAAAATCTTTAGGGAGTAAATGGGGGAAAGAGAATGTGTAATCGTTTATTTGGTGTGGTGCACAAAAAAGAAAGACTGAAATGTATTGTTTGCCTCCTCTGATCTTACAAATATAAAAAAATATTCACAAAACAACCGCATAGCTTTTAACTTTCCACAGGGATTCAAGTTGCATGCCAAGTATTTCCTTTCCTGTGTATACATCTGTGTATACGTATTTTATGGATCATTATACACATCCCTTTGTGTATTCCTGCATTTTCATCAAATAATAATAATAATAATCTTAAAACTGCTTCACATGAACATTAAAACACAATTTCATATCAAGATGGCCGCAGGGTGAAATTTAAAACAAACATAGGTTGTATTTATTTTAAAGTAAATATTGTATATTTGTTTTACATTTAAAATTTGTAAAAGATGCTGTTATATATATATATATATATATATATATATATATATATATATATATATATATATATATATATATATATATATATATATATATATATATATATATATATATATATATATATATATATATATATATATATATATATAAACGTTATATAACACTTTAATTATAACATATTTTATGGTAAGTGCTTATACTAGAGAAGCTTCGTAAAATAGCCATACGTTCCCCATTTATATTCAGAAATAAAAAATTCTCATCAGCCTGATAAGTGACAATATCCCTCTTTAATCGTTATTTATCCTCAAACCAAGAAAACGTATATAAGACCTTGGCTCAAACGGTAGAGTGATTGACTCACGTGTGTGAGAGCCTCGGTTCGATCCCACTTGGAGGATCCTAGGTATATACCACCTAGAAAAGTTCCTCTCCTCGAATAGGGCAATGCCCGTGAGATGTGAACTTCTATAAAAAAAAAAAAAAGAGGACGAAAAGAAGCTACTGTATATATATTTGCGGGAACTTTTTTTTACACTGCAAAAATTGTCCTAACGAATCGTTGGGACAAGTGGCAAAAATGTCACAACAAATTTTTTTCAGTTATTTCTTATTAGAAAATAAATCGGTGAAGCGACTTTCTTATGCTTAACATGTCTTTTCTCTACTGAAAACTTTACTGTGACATTTTTTGTCACTTGTCCCAACGATTCGTTAGGACAATTTTCGCAGTGTACAAATGCATGGCACACGAACATGTGTATATTGGGGCTAAGCCTCCCGTACTCCCTGACCTGTGAGTGGTGAAAACTAATAAAAATATTTAAAATCACATATATATATATATATATATATATATATATATATATATATATATATATATATATATATATATATATATATATATATATATATATATATATATATATATATATATATATATATATATATATATATATATATATATATATATATATAATATATATATATATATATATTAGGGATGGAGCGATACCAAAATTTTTACCGATACCGATACCGATACCGATACCTAAAAATACCAGATACCGATACCGATACCGATACGGTATCGGTATCCGATATGCCGATACTACTACCGATACCGATACCGATACCGATACTTTACTCTTATCCAAAAATTTTGCCGATACCGATACCGATACTGAAAAGATACCGATACCGATACCGATACCGGTATCGGAAAATATGCCGATACTTACCGATACCGATACCGATACTTCACTCCATCCCTATATATATATATATATATATATATATATATATATATATATATATATATATATATATATATATATATATATATATATATATATATATATATATATATATATATATATATATATATATATATATATATATATATATATATATATATATATATATATATATATATATATATATATATATATATATATATATATAATATATATATATATATATATATATATATATATATATATATATATATATATATATATATATATATATATATTATATATATATATATATATATATATATATATATATATATATATATACCATTTTCTATTAAATTACATTTTGTGTTTATAAAGGGATATATCAAAGACACGCAGAAAGAAAAAAGAATTAGAGCAAAATAAAAATAAACTTCGCATAATAATATATATATATATATATATATATATATATATATATATATATATATATATATATATATATATATATATATATATATATATATATATATATATATATATATATATATATATACAAGTTTGCTATTGAGGATTCGAACCCTGACCTCTAAGCTAGTAAGACAGAGTCTTACCTCTATACTATGACAGTACAAAAAGAAATCGTATTGAGAAAGCTCATGAACACCTGCCAAGATGACTAACTCAAAGAACCCCCGAGAGAGAGAGAGAGAGAGAGAGAGAGAGAGAGAGAGAGAGAGAGAGAGAGAGAGAGAGAGAGAGAGAGAGAGAGAGAGAGAGAGAGAGAGAGAGAGAGAAAATTTCAAACTTCAAAACACCAGGCATTGTTAGGCCAAATTTAAAGTTGCCAGGCTTAGTTAGTCTCAGGTTAAGTTTGCAACTAAAACACTTTTTATTGTACATTAATATTTTACTGCAATAATTTATAAAAGTTTATGAATTTACATAATCTTTTCCGTTTTATGTACCGATTGAAATCTTTGGTAAAGCTTTTAGCTTTTGCGTTTCATGTACCTACTTTAATCTTTGGTAAAGCTTTTGACTTTTATGCATCCACTGAAATCTTTGGTAAAGCTTTTGCGTTTCATGTACCCACTTGAATCTTTAGTAAAGGTTTAACGTTTTATGTACCCACTGAAATCTTTCGTAAAGTTTTTGCGTTTCATGTACCCACTTAAATCTTTGGTAAAGCTTTGCCCTTTATTCACCCACTGAAATCTTTGGTACAGTTTTTGCGTTTAATGTACCCACTGGAATCTTTAGTAAAGCCTTAACGTTTTATGTACCCACGTAAATCTTTGGTAAAGTTTTTGCGTTTCATGTTCAAAGAATTTTTTGGTAAAGCTTTTGCGCTTCATGTACCCAATGGAATCTTTAGTAAAACTTTTGCGTTTCATATACCCACTGAAATCTTTTGTAAAGCTTTTGCGTTTCATGTACCCACTGGAATCTTTAGTAAAGGTTTAACGTTTTATGTACCCAATGAAATCTTTGGTAAAGCTTTTAGCTTTTCAGTTTCATGTACCCACTGGAATCTTTAGTAAAGCTTTAACGTATTATGTACCCACTGAAATCTTTGGTAAAGCTTTT
>SEYY01022672.1:37500-40000 GCA_009176605.1 Armadillidium nasatum | reverse complement strand
AATAATAATAATAATAATAATAATAATAATAATAATAATAATTAAGATGCTTTTATTTTCTTTTACTCTATTTAAATTTGACATATTCTAATAAAACGCAGTTTAGCTTAAAATTTCTTGAAGTACTTTTTTTCCTACAAGAACTTTTTTAGCTTTAAGTACTTTTTTTTCCTCAAGTACATTTTTTCTTCCAGTACTTTTTTTCCTCAAGTATTTTTTTTCATTTTTTCTTCCAGTACTTTTTCCCAACAAGTCCTTTTTTCTTCCAGTACTTTTTTTCCTTCAAGTATGTTTTTTTCTTTCAGTATTTTTTCCTTCTAGTACTTTTTCCAATAAATACTTTTTTTTCTTCAAGTACTTTCAATGAGTACTTTTTCTTCAAGTACTTTTTGCTTCAACTTCTTTTTCTTTCAAGTACTTTTTTCAACAAGTACTTTTTTTCATCGTCCTTTTTTCTTCAAGTACTTTTTTTTCAAGAAGTACTTTTTTACTAGTACTAGAGGATATATTCTCAAAAGATGTTTTAATACTAAATTAATAGTACTATAAAATACTAGAATTTATAAAACAGTTTAGTACTAAACTACTAGTATTGGTTTAAAAATACTAAATTACTAGTAGTATAAAATACTAGTATTAATAAAACCCAATTTAGTACTAAATTATTAGTACCAGCTCAAAAAATATTGGTATCTTCTAGGATATATTGTTAAATAAATAGTTTTAATACTAACCTACTACTACTATGAAAATACTAGTAATAATAAAACAGTTTAGCACTGAACTTATAGTACTAGTTTAAAATATACTAGTACTAGAGGATATATTCTTAAAAAGGAAATTTTTAGTACTAAATAGTACAATGAAAATATTAGAACTAAAAAAGCCCAGTTTGTCATTAAGTTACTAGTACCATCTTAAAAATACTAGTACTAGGGGATATGTTCTTAAAAAGATAGTTTTAATACTAAATTACTAGTACTGTAAAATACTAGTACTAATAAAACACAGTTTAACTCTAAGCTACTAGTACCATCTTTAAAATACTAGTACTATTG
The DNA here is from genome assembly GCA_009176605.1 of Armadillidium nasatum. Taxonomy (NCBI): domain Eukaryota; kingdom Metazoa; phylum Arthropoda; class Malacostraca; order Isopoda; family Armadillidiidae; genus Armadillidium; species Armadillidium nasatum. The sequence goes on along the minus strand of SEYY01022672.1, from coordinate 38,942 downwards.
GATATATTCTTAAAAAGATAAAAATACTAGTACTAATAAAACATAGTTTAACACTAAACTACTAGAACTATATTTAAAATACTAGTACTAGTGGATATATTCTTAAAAAGATAGTTTTAATAATAAATTATTAGTACTAATAAAACACAGTTTAACACTAAACTACTAGTATCATCTTTAAAATACTAGTACTAGGAGATATATTCTTAAAAAGTTAGTTTTATCGATTTGCCAAATTGGACATCAAGATTTTTTTTATTTTAAAGACAAATTTTCAAACTCAATGGAAATATCTCGGAACTTTAATTAAATTATGTCTATAGAAATATAAAATATAATATAATATAGAAATATAATGGTGAAAAACATAGCTTCATACTCATTCGTTATCTATTTATTATAGTTACAAGTCGGTGGTAACAAATGATTCAAGAAATATAAATTACTTCTTTTTTAATTTTAAAGACAAATTTTCGTATGCAAAGGGAGATTTCTCGAAATTTTCATTAGATAAGGTCTATAGAACAATAAAAACCAATCTAATGGAGGAAAGAACAGAGCTCCAAACCCATTAGTTACCTATTTATTATAGTTGCAAAGTCAGTGGTAACAATGATTTACCAAATTGGACATTACTTTTTTTTTAATTTTAAAGACAAATTTTCGAATCCTGATGGAAACTTTCCAATGTTGAAAAATAACTTTTTATTCGATTTTCCTGAAAATTTCAATATAGATAGCCTTTTCCCGACTAAAAAACTCCATTCTAACGTTTTTACGAGACTGTTACGGTTTAAAAAATTTTTGGGGTGAAATTTCACCCAACTTCAAGTCGACGTTGGGGCCAAACCACTTTTTGAAATAATCTAAAATTTGGAAGGTGTATTCCAAAATCTATTGGCTACAAAAATTTTAAACAGAATTTTGTTTTCTGCTTTACAGAAAAAATGTTATATGCCTTTACTTGACTAGGTGTCGAAATGTAAATGTAAATCCGATAAGAACATGTTTTTTTTTTTTTTTTTTTAACATTATTATCCTGTGTACAATCCACTCCTTGAGTTTGGTCCGTTCCTCCCGACTCACCCTGTACATTATATATATATATATATATATATATATATATATATATATATATATATATATATATAAACGAGTTTTTTAAAATTACTATTTTAAGAGTATTTTAACTGCATAATAGTAAAAGACGATTATTAATGAGTAACAATTCTCTGAAAATCGACAACCATGGAATAAAATATCAAATCAAACCTTAAACTTTGGGATAATAGAGCTTTGTTCTCAAGTAAATACTGTTTCAGATTGCAAATAATATTGCAATAAATCCTTGTTCGAAAAAATTTTTACTTGCTTAAAATATATATATATATATATATATATATATATATATATATATATATATATATATATATATATATATA
>SEYY01022672.1:17500-32500 GCA_009176605.1 Armadillidium nasatum | reverse complement strand
AATGTACTTTTTAAATGAGGATAAGGATGAAAATGCGGATGAAGATGAGGATGAAAATGCGGATGAGGGAGAGGAAGCGGATGAGGGAGAGGAAGCGGATGAGAATGAAAATGAGGATGAGGGAGAAGAGGCGGATGAGGATGAAATGAGGATAAGGATGAAAATGCTGGATGATGAGGATGAGGATGAAAATGCGGATGTGGGAGAGGAAGCGGATGAGGATGAAAATGAGGATAAGGATGAAAATGTGGATGAAGATGAGGATGAAAATGCGGATGAGGGAGAGGAAGCGGATGAGGATGAAAATGAGGATAAGGATAAAAACGCTGATGAGGGAGTGGAAGCGGACAAGAATGAGGGTGAAAATGTGGATGAAGGACAGGAAGCAGATGAGGATGAAAATACGGATGATGGAGAGGAAACGGATTAAGATAAAAATGAGGATGAGGGTGAGGAATCGGGAGAGGATGAAAAAAGCGGATGAGGATGAAAATGAGGATGAGGATGAAAATAGGATGAGGATGAAAATAGGATGAGGGAGAGGAAGCGGATGAAGATGTGGATACAGAGCAAGATGAGGATATGGATGAAAATGAGGATGAGTGTGTGGGTGTAAAGGAGGATGTGGATGTGGGTTTTCTAAATGGAAGTACACGTAAAGGGAAAAACTTCCCCAACATATATATATATATATATATATATATATATATATATATATATATATATATATATATATATATATATATATATATATATATATATATATATATATATATATAATCTCCTTAAAAGGAAAAAGCTATTTATATAGGATATAATAAACTTTTACATCGAATTAAAGTAATAGTAGTTTAAACCGTTTTAATTTTTTATAGTCTGCCATTAAATTTCGAGCGTTTTCTTTCGTCCAGATTTTTATATCCCGTTTTCTTTCGTCCAGATTTTTATATCCCGTTTTCTTTCGTTCAGATTTTTATCTCCCGTTTTCTTTTTCTCTTAAGTTTTTATGTTATTTACTTCTAATCAGAGTAAAGGAAAATATATATATAGTAAGTAATGAAACGCAGTGTTTTGAAAAGTCTGGATCACGGTACTTTGAGAGGTCTATGATGTAGATTTGTTTTTTAAACCTCTTTTTTTAGAGTGTGATTCGTCAATTGATTTAAATCTAACAAACTTTGTCACAGTTTTTTTTTTCTTGGGGTGAGGTGGGGTTGGGGGGAGGGGGTGGAGCGTTGATTTGAATTACTGCTTTCACCATCATAGTCGAGTTCTCGCTTAGAAATAAGTTTATTTGTATTTGTGTAAAAACAGTCTACGTCTTGATCTAAGGCTGGTAAATCTGTTATTCTATTTCATTATTTAGTATATTTATACTTTTTTTCGAATAATCAACTACTTTGTAATTTCGATTAATAATAATTTAACATAACCGTGTATCGAGGATCTTCATATATAGAGCAGGTTAGGTCAGGTGTGGAATATTAACTCACGAATATGTTAACAAACTTTTAATTTTTTTTTTTTTTTAATTTTCACTTCACTTAATTGAATGATGAACTTAAAAGAATTATTAGGTTCAAGTAAATGCCACGAAGTGAGGTACCTATATAATACCAACGGAAATATTTTACTCGGCAAAAATAAAAAAAAAACTTTGCATAAGAAATAGCAACCAACGAACCACACCACACACACACACACACACACACACACATATATATATATATATATATATATATATATATATATATATATATATATATATATATATATATATATATATATATATATATATATATATATATATATATATATATATATTCTAGACCTTTTTCTAACTTCTAATCCTTCTCCTTATACTGTTAAACTCTTTCCTCCTCTGGGTTCATCCGATCACTTTCTTATCTCCGTATCTTGTCCTGTCTCTTCAAGTCTTCCACAAGAACGGCCCCGGCCTTCGGCGAGGAGACGTTTCTGGCATTTCGGTGCCACTAACTGGTCTGACTTGCGGTCGTACTTCTCTGATTTTCCATGGAATGATTACTGTTTCCGTGGTAGGGGTCCCTCAGAATGTGCAGAGCGCATAACTGAGGTGATTCTCTCTGGCATGGAGGCGTACATTCCATATTCTTTCCCTTCCACTAAACCTAATAAACCTTGGTTTAACTCTGCTTGTTCTCGTGCTATCCGCCGCAGGGATGCTGCCTTCAGGGATTACCGTCGTCTTCAAACTCCAGAAACTCACGCTACTTATATTTCATCCCGGAATCGTGCAAAATCTATTCTTCGAGATACTAAAAACTCTTTTCTCCGTCGCAAATGCAATAATCTTTCTGGCTCCTCTTCCTCTCGCCCTTTCTGGCATTTTGCAAAAAATGTCAACTTTAACTTTGCTTCTTCCTCTTTCCCTCCTCTAGTATCTTCTGACGGTTCAACTGCCGTTTTCCCTTCCTCTAAAGCTGAACTCTTTGCTCAAACCTTTGCCTTAAATTCAACCTTAGACGATTCCGGAGCTGTTCCTACTCCTTCAACCCCCTCCAACTCATTTATGCCTAAAATTGTAATTTCTTCTAAAGATGTCACTTCTGCTCTCTCTGAGCTTAACACTAAGAAGGCGTACGGTCCTGATGGTATCCCTCCTGTGGTTCTCAAAACTTGTGCTTCCATAGCTTGCACCCTGCCTTGGTAAACTATTTCGTCTATGTCTTTCTACTTCAACCTTCCCTTACTTGCTGGAAACGTGCGCTCATTCAGCCTGTGCCGAAGAAGGGGGACCCCTCTCAACCTTCTAACTACCGTCCAATTTCTTTAACCTCCGTTCTTTCTAAAGTTTTCGAATCTATCCTTAACAGGAAGATTTGGAAACATCTCAATTCTTCTAATCTTATCTCTGATCGCCAGTATGGCTTTCGTAAGAAACGCTTTACAGGTGATCTTCTTTCCCTTCTCTCCGACTCTTGGTCCTCCACTCTTCTGCATTTCGGTGAATCTTTTGCTGTAGCGCTAGACATATCGAAGGCTCTCGATGGAGTCTGGCACAAAGCTTTGATTTCCAAACTTCCCTCTTTCGGAATCTATCCTTCTCTCTGTGATCCTCTCTCTGATTTCCTTTCTGGTCGTCCTATAGCAGCAGTTGTAGACGGCCACCGTTCATCCTATAAATCTCTAAATAGTGGTGTTCCTCAAGGATCTGTCCTATCCCCAACACTTTTTCTGCTTTTCATCAATGACCTTCTCTCTATTACTTCGTCTCCTTATCCACTCCTATGCTGATGACTTCACCCTTCATTACTCTTTTCATTTTGAAAGGCGCCCCTCCCAGCAACAGTTAATAGAGGCAAGGAGGGTGGCCTTGGAGCAACTAACCTCTGATCTATCTCTCATTTCAAATTGGGGCAGAGAAAACATGGTTGTTTTCAATGCCTCAAAAACTCAATTCCTCCATCTCTCTACTCGCCACAATCTTCCACACAACTACGATATCTTCTTCGAAAACACGCAACTCAAACCTTCATCTCTCCTTAATATTCTAGGTGTTTCTTTTTCTCGTGATCTTTCTTGGAAAGATCACATTACCTCTCTTTCTAAACAAGCTTCTAAGAGGTTGGGTGTTCTGAGGCGCCTTCAATATTTTTTCACACCACCCCAGTTGCTTGCTCTGTATAGGGGTGTTGTTCGCCCCCTGTATGGAGTATGCGTCACACATCTGGTGTGGTTCCACTCATACAGCTCTCTTTTAAAAGGTGGAGTCTAGAGCTTTTCACCTTATCAACTCTCCTGCTCTCACTAATTCTCTCCAATCTCTTTCTGCCCGTCGAAATGTTGCGTCACTCTCTCTTTACTATCGCTATTACAATGGACACTGCTCTTCTGAACTCTCTCATCACATACCTCCTCCACTGAGAAGGGTTCGTGCGACTCGTCTTTCTACACAGTCTCATCCTTTCTCTGTCCAACTCTCTGACCCCAGACTTAACCGCTATGCTCAATCTTACATGTACTCTACTGGTAAAGTCTGGAACACACTTCCTTCATCTATTTTCCCAACTTCCTATGACTTAGCCACCTTCAAACGCCGTGTATCAGGTCATGTCGGCCTTTAATTAGACCATGTTCCCGACTTTCCCCTAACTCTGGTGGAATATTGGTAGGCCTCTGGCCTTTGCCCACCAGAGGTGAAATAAAAAAAAAAAAATAAAAAAAAATATATATATATATATATATATATATATATATATATATATATATATATATATATATATATATATATATATATATATATATATATATATATATATGGCTAGACTGCACTTTGATATCCTTAAATATTTAAAAAACTACTAAACGTACGTTAAAAAGGATAACATTTTTGGAATCCTTGAAGAATTTTGATAAAGAAAAATTGGGAATTAAAAACTTATAATAATTTTAACAAGTACATAATTTATAGATTTTTAATACGCTGCACGACATCGTACGTCTGGCAGCGTCTCTTTTTCTGAGATTAATTTCGCAAATTTGGTGTAAGATAAATTTCGCGATTGAGTGAGAAATTGTAAAATATATGAATATATATATATATATATATATATATATATATATATATATATATATATATATATATATATATATATATATATATATATATATATATATAGTGTAATATGGCAGTAGGCTTGTATCCCACGGAACATTCCAGCAATCAGTTAGGCCTGTATCCCACGGCAATCTTCGGTCGTCAGGTTATGATAAGTCGAACTAGGTACGCCAAAAAAAAAACTATAATAATAATAATAATAATAATAATAATAATAATAATAATAATAATAATAATAATAATAATAATAATAATAATAATAATTTTTTTTTTTTTTTTTTTTTTTTTTACACAAACTTTTTTTTTTTATTTTAACTTATTTTCACATTTTTTATAATTTCCTTTATCAAAATTCTTCAAGGATTCCAAAAGTGTTATCCTTTTTAACGTACGTTTAGTAGTTTTTGAAATATTTAAGGATATCAAAGTGCAGTCTGACCTATATATATATATATATATATATATATATATATATATATATATATATATATATATATATATATATATATATATATATATATATATATATATATATATATATATATATATATATATATATATATATATATTTCAGAAAGTACAATCACAGCATCGTCACACAGGGTGGCACCAATGGACTCGCCAATTAGACCCCTTGTTACCATAACGTCCCACGGTAAGATATATATATATATATATATATATATATATATATATATATATATATATATATATATATATATATATATATATATATATATATATATATATATATATATATATATATATATATATATATATATATGCCAAAAGATTAATAATGAGAAGATAATGGAAAATATTTCCCCTGGGAATCGAACCTTTAAGAATTGTGACTGAAACATATATATATATATATATATATATATATATATATATATATATATATATATATATATATATATATATATATATATATATATATATATATATATATATATATATATATATATATATCACGTCTGTGGAAAAAGACAGGAGACTACATGAAACCCACCAGATTTGAGAAAAGCAACTTGAATTGTAAATTAAATGCCGACATACTTCAATATCCGTCACAAAAACGTTTGAAAGAGTATAATTCAAAGGTAGAGGAAAAGTAGAAAAAGGAAGTGTGTTCCAGAGTCACCTGATTTCTTCTCAAAGGGGGTGGTATGCGACAATAGTATAGTATAGTATGAAAAGAATGATATGAGAGCTCTGAGAGAGAGAGAGAGAGAGAGAGAGAGAGAGAGAGAGAGAGAGAGAGAGAGAGAGAGAGAGAGAGAGAGAGATTTGTGAGAGTTAATAGAGCCAAAACCGTAGACTCAACCCTTTTAAGTATAGATACATCAATGAAGCCACGACAGATATGTGGTGCGTACTCCATACAATGGTGGATGATACTCTTATTGAACCCTTTAAGCCTTTTACAAAAGATTTAATGCTTTTATATTTCAGTATCTGTCCTTCTCTCTGATATTCTATCCGGTAATTCTACAACAGCTGTTGTAGATATCCACTGTTCATCCCTTGAGCCTATTAATAATGCAAAGAAAGATCTGTGGTGATAACTGTCATAAGAAAATAAAATTAATTGTAGGAAAAATTGGGTTTGATGTTTTCAAAGATATAGTTGTGGGCGGGATTGTTTGGTAGATTCAGCAATTTTAGTGAGTTTAGTTTTTGGTTCATTTAAAACGACCACGTTCTCCTTTCTATCTCGTTTAGAAATGCGAGAAGTATTTAAGATCATTTCTCCATGCAGAATTTTTTTCTTCGTGCTTTCAACGTATTTCTTTTATGTACACTGCAAAAATTGTCCTAACGAATCGTTGGGACAATTGGCAAAAATGTCACAGCAAATTTTTTCCGTTATTTTCTTATTAGAAAATAAATCGGTGAAGCGACTTTCTTATGCTTAACATATCTTTTCTCTATTGGAAATTTTACTGTAACATTTTTGCCACTTGTCACAACGATTCGTTAGGACAATTTTTTGTAGTGAAGGATGGTTTTCGAAATGGGAGGAGTAAAAAAAACAGAATTTTGTAGAAACATCAGTATTAATAGATTTAAAGGATGAACAGTTACCATCTACAACAACTGTTGTAAAGCTACCATAAAGGAAATAAGAGGGGAAGAGAGAAACCAAAATGATAGCTTTGTGCCAGACTCTACCGAAAGTTTCTGATATGTCCAAACCCACAGGATAAAAAAAAAAGCATTGAAATTCCATGTTAAAAAAATGGGGGGAGGGATAAGTATTCCGTACTTGGAGGGACAGAAGTATGTTGAAGAAATAAAACTATAGTCAGAGAAAGTAGAGAATTGGTTCGTAAAAATTCTTAGAACCATAAATAAAAATCTTTGTCTTAGAACTACAAAACACTCTTTAGCTCCAGAATCATAATAATCCTTTTTTTCTACAAACCTAAGACCAATTTTATTTTAGAATCATGAAACCTTTTTTGTCTTAGAACCATAAGACCACTTTTGTCTTAGAACCATAGAGCTTCCGATGTCTTGGAATCATAGAATTTTTTTGTCTAAGAACCATAAAATCACTCTTTATCCTAAAACCATAGAGCCTTTCAATGTCTTAAAATCATAGAACTTTTTTTGTCTTAGAACCATAAAACCACTTTTGTCTTATAACTAGCTTCCGTAGTCTTAGAATCATAGAACCTTTTTTGCCTTAGAGCCATAAAATCGCTCTTGTTCTAGAATTTTAGAGCTCCCGTAGTCTTAGAACCATAAAACCACTCTTGTTCTAGAACCATAACAACTCCCGTTGTCTTAGAATCATAGAACTTTTTTTTTTGTCTTAGAACCATAAGACCACTTTTGTCCTAGAACCATAGAACTTCCGTTCTAGAACTTTCGTTCTAGAACCATATAACTACTTTTAATCAGAATCATAGAATCCCTTTTGCCTTAGAACCACTTTAGGAAAAAAAATCCTTTTCCATTTCTTAGACCATAGAATCCTTTCTCTATTTGAACTATAGAATCCATTTTCTAGAACAATATAACGAGGGAAGATATTCCAAAATTGTATCAACAGGTTCTGTTTAGTCAAAATACTTTACTACCGGTTCAATGACTTGTTTTATTAAACAGCAATATAGTTAACTTAGAACCATAAAACCACTTTTGTCCTAGAAGTATAGAGCTTTTCTATGTCTTTGAATCATAGAACCTTTTTTGTCTTAGAACCATAAAACCACTTTTGTACTAGAACAGTAGAGCTTTCCTATGTCTTAGAATCATAAAACATTTTTGTCTTAGAACCGTAAAACCACTCTTGTCTCTAAAACCACTGTTTTAAAATAGTTTTCCTATCTTCCTCAAAGTTAGTTAAAACTTTGTCTTTGAACTACCTGTGCGAATTGACTCCACCTCACCACTATTTATAACTCATTCTTAGAACTATGTAACTTCTTTTGCCTTTGAATCCTAGAACCCCTTTTGTCTTAGAACTAGTGACTTCCCCTTTTCTTTCTGTCGTAGAACCGTAGGACACCTATTGTTCTTGAACTACTGACTTCACCTTTCCTTTCTGTCATAAAGCCATATAACCCCTTTTGTCTTAGAACTAGTGACTTCCCATTTTCTTTCTGTCATAGAACCATAGAACCCCATGTTTTCTCAGAGCCCTTAACTTTTATTGCCTTGAAACCTTATATAACTATTTGTCTTAAAACTAAATAAACCCTTTTTGTCTTTGAATTACTGAACCCTTTTGTCTTTGAATTACTGAACCCTTTTGTCTTTGAATTACTGAACCCTTTTGTCTTTGAATTACTGAACCCTTTTACCTTTGAACTACTGAACCCTTCTGTCTTTGAATTACTGAACCCTTTTGCCTTTTTGAATTACTGAACCCTTTTTCTTTGAACTACTGAACCTTTTTGTCTTTGAATTACTGAACCCTTTTGTCTTTGAACTACTAAACCCTTTTGCCTTTGAACTACTAAACCCTTTAGCCTTTGAACTACTGAACCCTTTTGTCTTTGAACTACTAAACCCTTTTGCCTTTGAACTACTGAACCCTTTTGTCTTTGAACTACTAAACCATTTTGTCTTTGAACTACTAAACCCTTTTGCCTTTGAATTACTGAACCCTTTTGTCTTTGAACTACTAAACCCTTTTGCCTTTGAAGTACTAAACCCTTTTGTCCTAGGAATAATGTTGGGAGGGAGAGTACTTAATTATCTCAATAAAGATAATGAAAAATAAAAACTCAGAAAATATGAAATACTGAAGCAAAGAAATCAATAAATATTTTTTTATTCTTTTAAAAAAAGAAAAGGAATATTATTATTATTATTATTATTATTATTATTATTATTATTTATTATTATTATTATTATTATTATTATTATTATTATTTTGAAAGGATGTTATCCTCTGAGCCTCATTTTCAGTCTTTACAAAAAAAGTAATATGAAGAAAGAGAGAGAGAGAGAGAGAGAGAGAGAGAGAGAGAGAGAGAATGTGATGATGAGAGAGAGAGAGAGAGAGAGAGAGAGAGAGAGAGAAAAGCTTTGCATTTGAATCATAAAAACAGGTCATCTTCAATTCCCTTCTCGGCTTCTTATAAAATTCTTCTTCAAAGCCTAAAGTGACTTTTCTCTTCGAGTTTTAATAATAGACTTTAATTTAGTTAGGCCTACGTTAGGTTAGGTCAGGTATGAAGTTTCTTTCTTTCTTAAAACTTACGAACACCTTCAACAGAACTAGGTTAGTTTAGGTCAGGAGTGAAATTTCCTTCATTCTTAAAACTAAGTAAATAACTTTGTTAGGCCTAGTTTTGGTTAGGTCAGGTATGGAATTTATCCCATACTACTTAATTCCTAACGAAGATCTTTTTATAGGCCTAGTTTTGGTTAGGTCAGGTATGGAATTTTTCTCATTTAATTCCTAAAGATCTTTGTTAGGCCTAATTTGGGTTAGGTCCAATTCCATAATTTATCCCATACTACGAAATTCCTAATGAAGATCTTTGTTAGGCCTAGTTTTGGTTAGGTCAGGTACGGAATTTTTCCCATACTTAATTCCTAAGGAAGATCTTTGTTAGGCCTAGGTTAGGTTAGACCAGAACCAGGTTTGAAATTGCTACCTTCCTAATATTATAATGAATATTTTCGTTAGGCCTAGTTTACATTAGGCGTAATATTGATAAAAAATTTTTGGGAAAAAAAGTTTTAGGAAAAGTTTTTCTTTGAAAATACTTTTGAAAGGGATATCTTTTGAAGTCTACTTTCATATATTATAAAATTATAAACTTTTTTCCTTCTTTGCAAACTTCGTGAAAAACTGGGGGGGGGGAATTTGACCACCCTGTAAGCCTTACCTCACCCCCCTTTGATCTACTCCTAAAAGCACACACACACCTATATATATATATATATATATATATATATATATATATATATATATATATATATATATATATATATATATATATATATATATATATATATATATATATATATATATATATATATATATATATATATATATATATATATGTGTGTGTGTGTGTGTATGCGCATGTACATGTGATATTCAAATACTCCACTACACAGACCACACCTGCACGAGTGTGTCTGTGTATGTATGTGCGTGCGTTTCATTTCAATACTCATATTTTTTTTTTATTTAAGAAAAAGAGAATATAGGACTATAAAAAAGCTCTCGGATCACAATTTTAAAAGTGGTTTCCCCACTTCTCTTGATGACGTCATACCTTTCCCTATCTTTCTCAATCCCCTCCCCCTCACCCCACTCCCAGACGTCTTTTCTTTTCCCCATTTGTTATAGCTCCCCGTTTCCATATTTCTTGTAAGAAGAAAAGAGGTACCAAATGAAGCAGGAATGATAGTAGTAGTAGTAGTAGTAGTAGTAGTAGTAGTAGTAGTAGTAATAGCAATAGTCATGACTACAGTAATATAACTGTAAATACTTTCATTAAAAATAGCACTACCATTATAATAGTAATAGTTTTCATAAAATAGTAATATATAATTGTCAAAATCTTAATAGTACTATAAACTACTATCATTAGTAGTATAGTATTAATAGTCATAGTAGTAGTAATAGTCCTATAACTATCATAAGTAGTGATATTGGTAGTAGTAGTTAGAAAGCTCAAAAAGAAGCCCCAGCTGAAACTTATGGTTTATAATAAGTATGTGCGTGGTTTTCAGTGTTAATAATAATAATAATAATAATAATAATAATAATAATAATAATAATAATAATAATAATAATAACTCATATTATGCAACAACATTTATTATCATCAAAAAGACAAGAACTGTCACATATTTAAGCTTCACAGTTATTTTCCCATTTATTTTTTAGGTAAAAATTTTGTTTTACAAATGCTATAAAAATTGAAGGTGTGGAGCTACTTTTCAATAAAACCCCTTTGACTTTTATTAAACATAAAAATTCTCAGAGCTTCATCTAAACGGTTTTTATGGGATTGAAAATGCTTCGATTATTTATTATTATTATTATTATTATTATTATTATTATTATTATTATTATTATTATTATTATTATATATCTTATTATTATTATTCCGTTCATTTTTGGCCTAAGTGCATTTTGCGCGGTACACCATTAAGTTGCTTCACAAAATAGATATGTTGCTTCACAAAATAATTTTAAAAAATTTCATTAAATAAATAATAATAATAATAAATAATAAATAATAATAATAAAAATTATATTAAAAATAATAATTTTATTAATTTCATTTAAATAAATATGTGTTGCTTCACAAAATATTTTAATAATAATTTTTTTATTTTTATAATAAAATTTTATAATAAAATTTAACTGTCAGCAAGAACATATGCGTATCTCTTTGGGATACGCAAATGAGCTTGTTATTATTATTATTATTATTATTAAATTAAAAAATAAAAAAAAAAAAAAAAAAAAAAATAATATATAATTATATTAATAATAATAATAATAATAATAATAATAATAATAATAATAATAATAATAATAATAATAATAATAATAATAATAATAATAATAATAATAATGCTAAATAAGACCCAAAAAAATCGCTTAATGTAAGTATACTAAATAAGACCCAAAAAATCACCTAGTGTAAGTATACTAAATAAGACCCCAAAAAACTCGCCTAGTGTAAGTATATTAAATAAGACCCCCCAAAAAATTGCCTAGTGTAAGTATACTAAATAAAACTCACTATCACTATTGAAAGAAGGTCCAAGAATGGAAAAGTGGTTGGATTCTAAAATTCTTAGATCTACTGGTTGGTTGGTTTCTGATAGGATGGAAAATTGGGATGGTTTTATCGGATGGTTATTAGTGTGACTGTGAGATCTAATGCTGGAATAGGAAGATGAAAGATTCACACCTGTTCTTGGGGAGAGAGGGGGGGGAGTTACCCCTGAGCTCGACACATCTAACGGAGAGTTGACGCAATGTTGCCAACATAGGTGCTAGAACAAGCAAATTTAAATTGAAAATTTATTATTTCATATATATATATATATATATATATATATATATATATATATATATATATATATATATATATATATATATATATATATATATATATATATATATATATATATATATATATATATATATATATATGGCCAGACTTCAGTTTGAGCCAGCTACATATTTAAAAAAACTACTTAACATACGTAAAAAAGGATTATATTTATAGAATCCTTGTCGAATTTCAGGTAGGAAACATTGGGAAATAAAAAAAGTTCTTATAATAATAAAATTTATATAAGTAAAGTTTACTTTTTTATAAAGGTGGAAAGAATCGTACGTCTGGCAATGTCATTTTTTTTTAAAAATAAATTTGAATAAAAAAAAAAAAAAAAAAAAAAAAAAAAAAAAAAAAAAAAATATATATAAATATATATATATATATATATATATATATATATATATATATATATATATATATATATATATATATATATATGGCTGTAATACATCAGTTAGGCCTGTATACGGTGGCCATATTCGGTCGTTCAGGTTACATAAAGTCGAATTAGGTTTGTTAGTTCATAGCTTATCGTACACAATCATGTTTTTTTTTTATTTATTTGCAAATATTTTACACTTTTCCTACCTGAAATTCAACAAGGATTCTAAAAATATAATCCTTTTTTACGTACGTTCAGTAGTTTCTTAAATACGTAGCTGACTCAAACTGAAGTCTGACCTATATATATATATATATATATATATATATATATATATATATATATATATATATATATATATATATATATATATATATATATATATATATATATATATATATATATATATATATATATATATATATATATATATATATATATATATATATATATATATATATATTATATATCACTGAAAATATATTTTTAAAATAAAAAATTTATTTTAGTTTTTAAAAATATTATTTATATAAAAATAAATATATTATTTTAATAATATATAAATAAATATATATATATATATATATATATATATATATATATATATATATATATATATATATATATATATATATATATATATATATATATATATATATATATATATATATATATATATATATATATATATATATATATATATATATATATATATATATATATATATATATAAAAGTTCCTTTATTATTTGCAAAATAAGAGGAAGTTTGTAATAACGGGTTAGTATTAAAGGTAATAAAGACACGCACATAAGCACGATATAAACACACACACACACACACACACACACACTCACACACACACACACACACACACACATTTTATTACATTAAAGCTAGCCTTAGACTAGCGACATATTTCAGATATATATATATATATATATATATATATATATATATATATATATATATATATATATATATATATATATATATATATATATATATATATATATATATATATATATATATATATATATATATATATATATATATATATATATATATATATATATATATATATATATATATATATATATATATATATATATATATATATATATATATATATATATATATATATATATATATATATATATATATATATATATATATATATATATATATATATATATATATATATATATATATATATATATATATATATATATATATATATATATATATATATATATATATATATATATATATATATATATATATATATATATATATATATATATATATATATATATATATATATATATATATATATATATATATATATATATATATATATATATATATATATATATATATATATATATATATATATATATATATATATATATATATATATATATATATATATATATATATATATATATATATATATATATATATATATATATATATATATATATATATATATATAACAAAATTGCAGAGCATCTTCCCAAACACCACTGCCATAAATTTTATTAAAAATGTCTCTAGAATTTTAGAGTGTTGCGGTTTGATAGGCCTACAAATGATAAGACGACCTTGGTCGTTCTTTGATATCTTAAATCACAAAGATACTGCCTTGATTTTTATCTTGGAATGGATCGACAAACTTCAGGTTTACCTAATGTGGTACCCATTTTGCAGCCAAATCTGTTCTGCGGAATTCCATTGCCCCCCCCCATCTGTATTCCTTTTGTATTTAACCTTCTTATATATATTTATTTTTTCTACATATTCAAACACACATTCATAAAATGCACTAATACATTCACACATACATTTATTGATATATATATATATATATATATATATATATATATATATTATATATATATATATATATATATATATATATATATATATATATAATATATATATATATTATATATTATTATATATATATATATATATATACAAACTAATTTGGGTTTCCTCCATCTCTTTGCTTACTTATGTCTAGTTTTCTTTCTAATCGTTCCATTTCGGCTGTTGTTGATGGGGCGACTTCTTCATTTCCTGTGAGTAGTGGTGTTCCTCAGGGTTCTGTCTTGTCTCCTACCCTATTCCTACTTTTCATTTATGATCTTGTCAGTTGCTCATCTAATCCTAACCATTTATATGTCGATGACTCAACCCTCCATTCTTCTACTCATTTCAAATTTGTTCCTTCTTTTGCATCTAGAATTGCCTCTCGTCTTCATCTTTCTGATTCCATTCTTGCAGATCTGGATAGAATTTCCCAGTGGGGTCGTCTCAACCTTGTGAAATTCAACTCTTTAAAAACTCAACTTCTAGAAATCTCCCTCTCAAAGACACCTCCTAACTTTCCTATTTCTTTCGATGGTTCTCCTGTCTCTCCTGTTGACAGTATAAACATCCTTGACATTCAAG
>SEYY01022672.1:5000-12500 GCA_009176605.1 Armadillidium nasatum | reverse complement strand
TATTTTTAATTATTTTAATTACTTTTTAATTTTTTAATTATTTTTAATTATTTTTTTATTTTTGCTAATTTTTACATATTAAAATTAATTTTAGGGAGGGGGAGGGGGAGTTAGAGGGGATCAGATAGGATGTCTAAAGGGAGCGGGGACCCCTGAGGCCTCACACCCACACCTAATATGGGTATGTAGGTATGTGCCCTTTAAATGAAAAAATGAATTAAAAGTATTTTTGGAAATATAGGAGACTGTAAAGTTTTTAAAATTTTTATAAAACTCTGTAAACTCTTTAAAATTTTACAGTCAGTAAACTCTTGGAAATATAGGAGACTGTAAAGTTTTTAAAAATTTTATAAAACCCAAACAGTTGGATAAAATATGACCCAACCGCTGGATAAAATATGACCCAACCGCTGGATAAAATATAACCCAAACAGTTGGATAAAATATGACCCAAAAAGTTGGATAAAATATGACCAAACCGCTGGATAAAATATAACCCAAACAGTTGGATAAAATATGACCGACATCACAGTTAAAACATTCTTGAGACGCAAAAGCAACTTCGGCAATTTCTTTCCATCAACTTTAAAATTATAAATTTCTTTAAAATCCCCTTTTTTAAAATACATTTTATATTTACTGATAAGTTAGATTGAAATAGAGTTTAAATGAATATTTTGCTCCTAAAGAGATACGTAGATGAAATTTAAAAAAACTTTTCAAAACTAATTTATTCTCTAAAATTCTTTAAAGCATATTTGATCCTTAAAATCAATGCCATTTTACTTTCTAAAACTCTTTAAAACATTTTCTAAAACACTTTAAAAGACTTTTAAAACATTCATATTCTCTAAAATTCTTTAAAACAATTTAGTTTTATAAAACTTTTTAATACTCCTTAAAACATTCTTCTCTCTAAAACACAAACATTTTATTTTATTTTATTCTTTTAACACTCTTTACACTCTAAAATTTTTTAATCTTTTTATTTTTTAATTTAAAAACATTTTACTCTTTAAAATTCTATAGAACTTAAAAGCTTTAATACTTTCTAAGACCCTTTAAAAACCTTTTTCACTCTACAAAAAAAAAATCAATAACCTAAAGTCTTAAAACACTTAAAATCTTTAAAACCTTTTCACTTTCTAAACCTTTTTAAAGTTCTTTAAAATTCATTTCCATTTTGGTAAACTATAAAAGTAGTTTTAAAAATCTTTTTTTCCTTCTAAAAACATACTTAAGTCCTTTTACCCTTAAAAACAGTTACTTTCTATGACTCTTTAAAATCCTTTTTAACTTTACAAATATATCAGTAGCTGAAAACTTTAAAACCCTTAAAACATTTTGACTTTCTAAAACACTTTTAAACCTCTTTAATTAAAATCATTTTATTTTGGTAAACTTTAAAATTCTTTAAAAATCTGTTTTCAATTCTAAAAAATTCTTTTGATCCTTTTTACCTTAAAATTTTTATTTCTCTTTAAAAATCTTCATGACTCTACAAACAAAATTAATAACTTAAAACCTTAAAACCTTTAAAACCTTTAAAACCTCTTGACTTTCTAAAACGCATTTAAAGCTCTTTAAAATCATTTTATTTCGGTAAACTTTAAAACTAAAAAATTTATTTTTAATTCTAAATTTTTTCCCCTTTTTAAAATTTAAATTTTTTCAGTTTCCATCTTCCACCCACTCTTCATTTCGTGTTATTTTTAATACCTCAGAAAGTTGTTCAAACAAAAGCACCCTCGAATTTATAAATGCAAACTCACGTGAAAAAACTCACAAATAGAGAATAAACAAACTCACGAACGCACAAATACAAACACACAAACAAATAATATAGGGATGTGTACCCCTTTTGTTTGGATAAATACCCTATAAAAATATGTTACCATCACAGGAATATGCATATATGAGAACATGCATACATACATACACATTACACATACATCGAGGTACCTATACACGCCTACACGTAATGATACATTAACATATACACACATATACAAAGAAACATCCCGAAACATACATACTTACGCACATTTTTACACACATATATACATACATACTCATCCATACATACAAACATTTTTACACACAAACACACACACACACACACACATATATATATATATATATATATATATATATATTATAATATATATAATATATATATATATATATATATATATATATATATATATATATATATATAATATATATATATATATATATATATATATATATATATATATATATATATATATAATATATATATATATATATATATATATATATATATATATATATATATATATACTCACAAATTTATATTTATCTACATACAAGCACACATACGTACATAAAAACAGAGAGAGAGCAGAGAGAGAGAAAGAAAGAAAAAGAGAGAGAAAAGAAAGGAGCAGAAAGCAGAGAGAGAGAAAGAAAAAGAGAGGAGAGAGCAGATAGAGAGAGAAAGAGAAAGAAAGAGCAGAGAGAGAGAGAGAAGAAAAGAGAGAGAGAGAGAGAGAGAGATAGAAGATAGATAGATAGATAGATAGAGAGAGAGAGAGAGAGAGAGAGAGAGAGAGAGAGAGAGAGAGAGAGAGAGAGAGAGAGAGAGAGAGAGAGAGAGAGAGAGAGAGAGAGAGAGAGAGAGAGAGAGATGGAAGAAATTATTCATAAACAAAAGAGGCGAACATTGTGAGAAAGCTGTTTAAACGTCATTCCTTGAAACGTGAAACTCTAAATTCCCATTCCCATTCCCATTCCCATTCCCAGTTGGAATATTCCTAAAATTAATAATTGATTATTCATAGAGCCCGGCTACGCATCCTAAATACAAATTATTAACGTTGTGAATATATTAAAGGAAGAAATAGGATTTTCTTTTTACAAATTTTTATTTTTTTTTTATTTTTTATTTTTTTATTTTTTTATTTTTTTTTTATTTTTATTTTTATTTTTTTTACTTTTTTAAAAATTTATTTTAACTTTATGAAAATCTGCTCAATTTTTTAATTTTGACTATTGCAATATTTTAAATATTATAATAAATAATAATAATAATAATAATAATAATAATAATAATAATAATAATAATAATAATAATAATAATAATAATAATAATAATAATAATAATAATAATAATAATAATAATAATTTATAAATTCTGGAAATTTTATCAACTAGAAAAAAAAATTCAATTATGCACAAAGTAAAATAATAAATAATGATAAATAATAATAATAATAATAATAATAATAATAATAATAATAATAATAATAATAATAATAATAATGATCAATATAATAATAAAAAAATAAAATAATAATAATCAAATAATAATAGTAATGAAAATAATAATAATAATAATAATAATAATAATAAATATTATTATTATTATTATTATTATCATTATTATTATTATTGCACCAATTTATATTTTAATTTTTTTAATTTACATTTAATTAAAAAAATTGAAATTGAGATTGTTGCTACTACTACTACCACACTACTACAACTAATAATAATAATGATAATAATAATAATAATAATAATAATAATAATAATAATAATAATAATGATAAAAATGATAAAAATGATAAAAAGATAATAATGATAATAATGATAAAAATGACAATAATGATAAAAATTATAATAATAATAATAATAATAATAATAATAATTAATATAAATAATAATAATAATAATATATAATAATAATATAAAATAATAAAATAAATAATAAAATAATAATAATTAATTAAAAAAAAAAAATATTTTTGTTTTTTAATATTTTTTTTAAAAAATTATTTTTTTTATATAATATTTATATTAATTTTAATTATAATGTTTAATAATTAATTATAATAAAAATAAATAGAAGAGAAGATAGAGTATAATTATATAAAAAGAGAGAGAAGAAAAGAAAGAGAAAGAAAGAGAAAGAGAGAAAAAGAAAAAACAAGAGAGAGAGAGAGAGAGAGAGAGAGAGAGAGAGAGAGAAGGAAAGAGAAAGAGAGAGAGAGACGAGAGAGAGAAGAGAGAAGAGAGAGAGAGAGAGAGAGAGAGAGAGAGAGAGAGAGAGAGAGAGAGAGAGAGAGAGAGAGAGAGAGAGAGAGAGAGAGAGAGAGAGAGAGAGAGAGATAGAGAGAGAGAGAGCAAGATCTGATCTTATGTAACGCTATAAAATACAAAGTAGAACAACTCCCACAGTAATTGCCATCCAATTCTTTTAATACATGTACACACATTCCCATCGTATTTACGAATGACACATGTGTACATTTTTTAAACTTTGTGGACACACAAATTAATGTACACATTGAGGTACTCTTTTTTTTAATTAATCGATTTGAAATTTATTGTTAATTAGAATCAGTCTGGAAGGTCTGGAAAATGGAAAAGCCTAATTTGCATTTCTGGAAAGGGAAAAAAAAGAAATATACGGGCAATAAAAGATAGAAAAAAAGGGTTGAAATATAGGTGAGTGGGAGAGATAGGGGAGAGTAAGGGGGAGAGTAAGAGAGTGAGGGGGATTGTGAAAGAGAGAGGGGGAGGCAATGAAGGTGAATTGAGGGAAAACGAGAGAGTGAGGTAGAGGGAAAGAGTGGGGAAAGAAGGAAGGAAATTGAGAGAGAGAGAGAGATAAAGTGAGGGAGAGAATGAAATAAAATCAAGAGAGAGGAGAAAGAATGAAGGAGAGTAAGGGACAACGATTATGAGGAGCAGAAAGGGAGGGAATGAGGATGAGTGAGAATAAATGTAAGTGAGAGAGATGGAAAGAGTGAGGGAAAGAATAAGGAAGAGAGGGAGAGAATGATAAAGAAGTTGAAAGAAATGAAAGAGAGAGGAGAGCAAGAATGAAAAAAGAGAGAGAGAGAGGATAACCGATATATTAAAAAAATGGTTGAAACATGGGAGAGGGAGGGAGAAAAGAAGAGAGAGTTTGGGGGAAAATGAGGTAGAAAATGAGGGAGGAAAGAAGGAAGGGAGTTAGGGAGAAAATGAGATAGCCAACATGGCTCCAATCGGTAAGCAACCAGAAGTTAACCTAGCTCAAATTTACAATCTGAAGTAAACCTAATTTCTGTCGAATAATAAACCTGAAGTTAACCATACGCTAATAGAATCACAACCGGAAGTCAACCTGATGTTAATTGGATGAGAACCTGAAGTCAACCATACGATAATCAAATGACAACCCGAAGTCAAACAAATGCCTATTGGATGACAACCTGAAGTCAACTTGATGCCAATTGGATGACAACCCGAAGTCAAACAAATGCCTATCGGATGACAACCTGAAGTCAAACAAATGCCTATCGGATGACAACCTGAAGTCAAACAAATGCCTATATCGGATGACAACCTGAAGTCAACCTGATACCAATCAGATGACAACCTGAAGTCAACCCGATGCCTATCACATGACAATCTGAAGTCAACCCGATGCCTATCACATGACAATCTGAAGTCAACCTGATTCCTATCGCTTGACACTGAAGTCAACTTGATACCAATCGGATGACAACCAGAAGTTAATCTGATGTTAATTGGATGAGAACCTAAAATCAATCTGATCCCTATCTCATGACAACCTGAAGTCAACCTGATGTCTATCGCATGGCAACCTTAATTCAAACTAATGCCAATCGAATGACAACCTTAAGTCAAAATAATGTCAATCAGATGACAACTTAAGGTCAGCCAAAGCCAGTCTGTTTCATGTAAACATAACTACTGATGAACATATTTGTACGCAATTTAAAACTCATTTGATAAACAACAACCTCGTCCTTAAGATTTAATTAATCTGTGAGTAGTCTCCAATTAATCCCTAAATAATCTCTAATTAATCTTCATGTAATCTCTAATTAATCTCCAGTTAACCTTATTATCTCGATTCATTGCTCAGCGATCATTAGATTAATCTTCCGATTACCTTCTTTAATTACCTTCCCCTACCTTCTTCACCCCTCCCCCCTCTCTGATAACCCCTGAAGATGATTTTCCCCTCTCAAAATATATTGAAAGCTTCCCTTTACCCCATGAAGTAATAGTAGTGTCAGTAGTAGAACCACTACTGCTGCAACATCAACAACTTACTACTACAATTACTATTACTACTGCTACTATTACTATTATTACAGCTATTACTACTACTACTATTAGTATTACTATTTTAATTACTACTACCACTATTCTATTATTATTATTATTATTATTATTATCATAATCATTATTATTATTATTATGAACAACTTACTGCACTATTACTGCTAATATTACTATTATTACTGTTATTACCATTTATATTACTACTACTACTACTCTTATTATTATTATTATTATTATTATTAATAATAATGTACTTTATTATCTCTGTTACTACTTCAATTATTATTACTAATATTATTATTTTTATCTCTACATTATTATTATTATTATTATTATTATTATTATTATTATTATTATTATTATTATTATTATTATTTATTATTATTATTATTATTATTATTATTATATATATATTATTATTATTATTATTATTATTATTATTATTATTATTACTATTATTATTCCATAAATCTATCATCTTACGAGAATTATTAAACTTATTTGCATTTAACGTATCATATTATGTAGGCTCTTGAAACCTACTTACCGTACGTACACACATACACATACACATACACATACACATATACACACATACATATTAATACATTATCGCTTTGTAAATAAGATGTTTATTAGTTTGACAAGTTGACGAGTTGTCAAGTTTTCGAGTTGTCAAATTGTCAAATCTTTGAATGATATGAAGGAATCTTGGCTAAATTATTATTTATCAAGGGATTATATTTGATTATAGTTATAATTATTGAGATAATTATTATGTCTGAAAATAAATTATTTAAAGTAAATGAAGTTTGTACAATTTATTTATGAATTTAATTTCGTTAAATTTATTATGTTAAATGATTAAAAAAATGTTTTTAATTTTATTATTTGCCTAATTGTTTTGATGTACTCTGTTAGGTGTAAGTCAGGTTGGGTCTACGGTACAAATTGTTAAGTGTAGATTAGGTCTACCTTACAAACAGTTAGGAGTGGTTTAGGTTAGGTTTACCTTACAAAAAGTTAGGAGTGGGTCAGGTTAGTTCAGCGTTACAAACCTTTAGGTGTGGGTCATGTTAGGTCAGCTTTATAAACCGTTAGGTGTGTATCAGGTTAGGCTAGCGTTACAAACCGTTAATGTGTGGGTCAAGTTAGAATTGCATTACACTCTGCTATGTGTGGTTCAGGTTATATCAGCGTTGCAATCCGATAGGTGTGCACTAAGTTAGGTCAATATTAAACTGTGTGTGACTTAGATTAGGTCATTGTCAGGCATGGGTAGGGTTACGTTATCATTAAACTCTGTTTTCTGTGGTTCAGGTTAAATCAGCGTTATACTTTGTTAACCTGTAGGTCAGAGTATGTTAGTGAGGT
>SEYY01022671.1:27500-46620 GCA_009176605.1 Armadillidium nasatum | reverse complement strand
TATATATATATATATATATATATATATATATATATATATATATATATATATATATATATATATATATATATATATATATATATATATATATATATATATATATATATATATATATATATATATATATATATATATATATATATATATAGTTTACCACCACACGATGGCCGAGTCTTTTCTAAGAAGGGGTATAGAAATATAAAATAAAAATCACCTAAACCCGAGACTAATGCTAATTTCTCAAGTGAACGCAGACGGGCGCTTTAAAAAGATTAACATTAAATGCAGCAGAAAAAAGGCAGATGATGACAAAGAGTTTCACAAAGCAGAAGTCACCGGAAAGAAGAATACACCACAACGGACAAGCCTATAATTTATACAATAATTTATGTTAAAGCTTGGCACTCCTTGCACTACGGGGGTTACGCAATGGTGGTAGATTGCGAGAAGTTAATTTCCTCGAGCAGCTACTGTTGAAGTTAGTACCTATGGAATATAGTGAGTGAGCCAACTACACCTCACAGACACAGGTCAAGTGAGTTTGAATAGATCGCAATTTATTAATCTCTTAGTCTTAAACTTAATCCTATACAAAAGAAGGCTGGGTCTGAAATCCTCCAAATATGATAGCAATACTAAATACATAGGGGATATGACACATATAATTGAAGTAACTCTTTGGAAGAAAATAATTCTAGCAATCAGAACAATAATCCCAGCTTCTTTGAAGAAGCCTTAACGACCGTTGTGATGTCAGATTTCCAAGACAACTTTTTTTTACGTTATGACTAAAAATGTTTTAATGCTTACAGGTGAGACGGGAGAGCCCTCAAAGGATATGAGAGTTGAGAGGTGTTTTTGTGAGGAAAATATGAAGAAGTTGTTTGTTTTTAAAAAAGAGTTGAATTTCACACGGCAGATCGGTAAGAACAGATTCAGAAAACTGAAGACGAGAAGCAACGATAGAAGCAAAAGATGAAGCATATTTGAACTGAGTAGAAGAATGGATAGTTGAGTCATCGGAGTAAGCATGAACTAAGTTTGAAGTGAAGCTGAGAAGATTATTTATGAAATGTAAGAATAAAGTTAGTGATAGAGCAGAACACTGAGGAACATCACAATTGACAGTAAAGGAGGATGAGGTCACTCAATTGACAATTGCCGTTATGTAACGATCTGAAAGGAAAATAGATTAAAGAAAGTAAAGAGAAAAGAAACACTAAAATATAATAGCTGGTTTAAAACATCATCTTATATTCTAATATATATATATATATATATATATATATATATATATATATATATATATATATATATATATATATATATATATATATATATATATATATATATATATATATATATATATATATATATATATATATATATATATATATATATATATATATATATATATATATATATATATATATATATATATATATATATATATATATATATATATATATATATATATATATATATATATATATATATATATATATATATATATATATATATATATATATATATATATATATATATATATATATTCCTTCTGGTGGGCAAAGACCTGAGTTATAACAGGTTCCACCATTGCTGGCTAGCATCTTAAACATAGTCAACTAAATTACGAATTGTACAGAAATACTGCGTTTGAAGGTGTGCTAGTCTAAGGGAGTTAGGACAATAGGTAAAGGGATTGCTTCCTACGTGATACCAGTAGAGTACATGTAAGATTGAGCATAACGGTTGAGTCTGGCTTCAGAGTTGGACATAGAATGGTTGAGACTGTGCAGAAAGGTATGTCTCTTGAGCCTTTCTCAGTTTAGGTGATATACGACGGAATAGTTCTGAAATGTAGTGTCCGTTGTAGAATCAATAGCATAGAGAAAATGACACAACCTTTTAATGTGCCGAAAGAGATTGCAAGGAGGTGGTAAGAGCCTCTTAGAAGCTTATTTAGAAAGAGAAGTAATGTGATCTTTTGAAAGCTTCAAGGAAGATTTTTTGACCGAAGACCCCCACTTCCATCCATTTAAAATTATGGTTGTGCAAGAGGGCAATGCGACAGAATGGTTTTGTTGCATGCAGGAGTTCTGAGAGATTATTCTGCAACATGTTCTGAAGGATGCACTCTTACTCTGTTATGTAATGACAAAGGTCATCTTTCACTCGAGTGGCTGAATGATCATGCAAACAATTTTCGTGACTGGTCTTAAGACAATCCTCGCATGCTGCACGAAAGACTGTTGCACTCAGAGCGAGTAACTTTGAATAACGTTGTCTCCGTAGTTGGCATCATGACCTCATGGGTCATTATTCTCTAATATGGGTGGTGTTTCTGTTTCCGTAACCTCTCTCCAATACATCCATATGCTCAAAACCTCTTTAAGGCCACAATTTCGATCATCTTGAGCTTCAAGAACTCACTGTCTTTTCAGCAAGATGGAGCTACAGCATATACAGCTCAAAGATCATTGAAACTAAGTAGCGATTTAATGATATATCCACAAACAGCTGACGCCTTTAAGGTTTTTATTCAGCGAGAGAAAGCAGATGTTCCACCTGATATGGGCAGTCGAGTATTGGCAGTTTTCAGAAAACTGCCATGACTATATATATATATATATATATATATATATATATATATATATATATATATATATATATATATATATATATATATATATATATATATATATATATATATATATATATATATATATATATATATATATATATATTTTAAGAATTAAAATATTTAAATAGCTAAAAAAAATAATATAGCTAAAATCTAAAATTACTTAGCACAAAAAGTAAAATGGAAAGTTGCTATTGTTTAAAAAAATCAGTTCTCATTTGAATTTCGTATTGACAAGTTCTCTTTTTGAAATCATAACGCAAATTTCTCATTCAGAGCCAGAAATTAAGAGTCGTATTTGATAATTCTCATTTTAAAGTTGTAACAAAAGCTCTCTAAAGATTTAATATATTTCAAAAATCTGAATAGTTTTATAATTTAACTCATTCGAAATATTTTTCTTTAAAAGAGTTGAATTGTGAAACTGCAACAGTCGAATGAACAAAAAACCTTAACTTCTCTGAGAGGAACACGGATACACGCATTTCGTCTTCTCCTGAGAAACTAAATGTTTCTCAAAACAAAACAGTCATTTTTTATGTAAGTTTTTTATATCGGTGTTCTTTCTTGTTGAAGTTCTTTTTGTTCCTATTTAAAACTAAATTTTGTTCTTTGTATACTTTTACAGAGACGCATCTTTCGATGATCAAGTGCTATTTTCTGCAAATTTTGGAGAGATTACATTCGACTGATTTCGACTAAATTTAAAAAATAATCTCCTATAAATTCTGCAAATAAACATCTTTTTTAATAATAGCTTTCTTTATATTCCTAAATTTTTAAAATATATATGTATAATATATATATATATATATATATATATATATATATATATATATATATATATATATAATATATATATATATTTTATATATTATATATATTTATATATATATATATATATATATATATATATAATATATATATATATATATATATATATATATATATATATATATATATATATATATATATATATATATATATATATATATATATATATATATATATATATATATATATTGAAATTTTCCGGAAAATCCGATATCCGGTTATCCGTCAAATTCACTATAAGGTCCGTCCTTAATAATATATATATATATATATATATATATATATATATATATATATATATATATATATATATATATATATATATATAATATATATATATATATATATATATATATAACACTGACCACTTAGATGGTAAGATAGAGTGTTACCTTTGCGCCAAGACAGTTCAAAAGGAAATCGTAGAGAGAAAGCTCATAGGCAACTGCCATGCAGAATAACTCAAAGGACCTCTCTGACAGCACTCTGACACAGAACAACAGGTAATTTCTTCTCCCTTACAGAGCAATCAGGGAGGTTCTTTGAATTAGAGTTCATGGCAGTTGCCTATAACCATTCTCTCTGCGATTTCCTATTAAACTGCCTTGGCGCAGAGGTAACACTCTGTCTTAAAATATAAGTGATCAAAGCTTGAATTCAAAAATCAGACTTATATACTTAATTGGGATAGTAAATAACCTGTTGCCCTGTGTCAGAGTGCAGTCGTGGAGCTCTTTTGAGTTAGTCTGTATGAAAGTTGCCTTTGAGTTTTCTCTTCGCAATTTCCTTTTGAACTGTCTTAGTGAAGAGGTAACATGTATCTGGTGTGCTATATATATATATATATATATATATATATATATATATATATATATATATATATATATATATATATATATATATATATATATATATATATATATATATATATATATATATATATATATATATATATATATATATATATATATATATATATATATATATATATATATATATATATATATATATATATATATATATATATATATATATATATATATATATATATATATATATATATATATATATATATATATATATATATATATATATATATATATATATATATATATATATATATATATATATATATATATATATATATATATATATATGGGTAAAAAATTATTTGAAACATTTTTTACAAAAGAAAGGAGAAAATAAAGAAAGGGTAAAAGAGGCTGAACAAAAGGATATAGATAAGATAAAAAAGGAAGCCTCAAAAGGAAGGTTTTCCTTTATTCTATCATCCTGCAAGAAAAGGTGATCTCCGGTGTTCTAATCTTTTAAGTCCCAAACAATGAAATTGATTTTCCTTATAAATAAAAAGTTGAATTAAAATAATAATAATAATAATAATAATAATAATAATAATAATAATAATAATAATAATAATAATAATAATAATAATAATAATAATAATAATAATAATAATAATAATAATAATAATAATAAAAATTCAATAAATTATTTCTCTGTTTTATAATTTAATTTTTTAAAATATCATAATATTATATATATATATATATATATATATATATATATATATATATATATATATATATATATATATATATATATATATATATATATATATATATATATATATATATATATATATATATATATATATATATATATATATATATATATATATATATATATATATATATATATATATATATATATATATATATATATATATATATATAAAAATTATTGATCTGGTCTTCTAGTTTAATTAAGTGGGGAAGAATCTTATCTGTAACAATGGACGAAATTTTGATGGATCGGAAAGAATAGAATTCATTTTAGAAAGGTATGTTATTTTGTCTAGAACTACAATACCTTGACCTTTATCGGGGGGACAAATAACAATAGAGGAATCAGATTTAAGTGTTTTGAGAATCGATAAATATTTTTTAGTAACTAATAATGAAAAAATGTGTTGCGGGTTGAACTTAATTATTGGTTACTAAAAAAGATTTATCGATTCTCAAAACATTCAGATCTGATTCCTCTATTGTCCCCTCCGATAAAGGTCAATGTATTGTTGTTCTAGACAAAACAACATACCTTTCTAAAATGAATTCTATTCTTTCCGATCCATCAAAATCTCGTTCCATTGATCCAGATAACATTCTTCCCCACTTAATTAAACCTGAAAACCAGATCAATAATTTTCTACGTAATCTAAAGAAACGCAACATTTTCACAGACCTATACAATCAACTATATATATATATATATATATATATATATATATATATATATATATATATATATATATATATATATATATATATATATATATATATATATATATATATATATATATATATATATATATATATATATATATATATATATATATATATATATATATATATATATATATATATATATATATATATATATATATATATATATATATATATATATATATATATATATATATATATATATATATATATATATATATATGCCTGTGTCTTGTGTCAGAGAACTGATAGGGAAAAAAGTTTTATCCTGAGTTATTTCAATGATTGCTGCGCTGGTGGATCCATCGTTGATGTGCGATGCTGAATGTATACAAGAACAAAGAAAAAGTTAACACAGTGTAAGCATCTAGAGTGATGTGAAGAAATTCTGAAGACTGTTCAGATTACCTAATCTTTTAGAATCTTGTTTAGTGAGAGTTCCTATTTGATACTTCCAAGAAAAGTCAAATGAAAGGGTAACAAAAATAATATTAAGAAAATGACAGGGTTTATGTTTTTTTTCAATTGCGACTTTTTTATGATTGCTTGAAAGAGTATGTCGGGTAGATAAAATATATAGACGACCTGAGTTTTTGAAGAATTGAAAATAGTCATGTTTTCTCAGCCCCAATTATAAATACGGGAAAGATGAGATGTCAGTTGTTCCAAGGTTGTCCTACAAAAATCGCAAATTTGAGTAAAGGAGTAAGATAGAACAGGAGACAGGAAAGGATAGAGACAAAAGGGTCATTAATGATAAGCATATTAACAGTAGGTGATAGGAGAGAACCCTGAGAAATATACTATATTTAGATTTAAGTGTGAACGAGGGTCGTTTAATGAATCTGAAATAGAAATATAAGAAAGGAAATCAAAAGAAATTTCAGAGAAATAATGAAAAATATCGAATGAAAGAGAAACAAAAAAATCAAATTTTTCTGCCAAATTTAATCTAAAGATTAAGAAATGTTTAAGGCGACAGCAAACGATTCTCTTAAAAACCAATGTGCGGAGGACGATGAATCAGTAAGAAAATACCTAGTCTAACTTTCATTGGGGAGGCCAAGCTGACAACTTGACATACGATTGAACGTATTTTTATATCCCCATAACTCCCATATAAGGACAGGTTAAAAAAGCTTTAAAATATAAAAGACCAAAGTAGAAAGGCAGAGAAGAACAAGTTTAAGAAGACTGAATGTCAATTCCTATGAAGAAGTTTTGTGAATCAAGAATCTGATGCCATTATGAATGGACAGAAGCAATCGTTATTCCAAGGAAACCATATAAATAATATCACAAGTTCTAGCAGTCTGCAGCATCAGAGCGTAAAAAGCAATTCCTGAATCATTTGCAGTTCACTAGGAAGAGCTGAAGAAAAGGATCTGAACACTGGGATATGAAAATTATAGGAGAAACCAGATGTGGAAAGAGTGTAATAGAAATAACAAGGTTTCGAAAACCTACAATTTATTAGGTTCATCTTCAATGTGAAAAGATTCACGAGTAGACAATGGGGGTATAATCAAATTTACTGTGGATTGAGGAATTAAAAGCTAGTTCAGAATACGTATCTTAAGAATTAGAGGAAAACCGTTAGCCATGGTGAAACATGCAGTCATCAAGAATGATAATTTCAGAAAGAAGAGAATGAAAATATAATGTGCTCAATTTTGAAGTTAAAGCAGTTGAAGAATTTGAAATAATTATTTGACTTAGAGTAAAAAACCATCAGAAAAGAAAAGTTTAGTTGAAGATTCGTTACTGAGACTAAACCATCGAATAAAGATTATATATATATATATATATATATATATATATATATATATATATATATATATATATATATATATATATATATATATATATATATATATATATATATATATATATATATATATATATATATATAAGATCACACCCGTTTCTAGGAACAAAACTAAAAACAAAAAGATAGATGAGAGACTGTTTACAGACGCCACTACCCTTGACATATCTCTTACAAAATTCTTTGTGTCGTTTTTTTTTTTAAAAAAAATTGCAAAATGTAGATAATTAATTGATCATTCCGGAAGGCGCATACTTCCTTCCATGCTCATTCACAAGCATACTTAAACATATATATATATATATATATATATTATATATATATATATATATATATATATATATATATATATATATATATATATATATATATATATATATATGTATATATATATATATATATATATATATATATATATATATATATATATATATATATATATATATATATATATATATATATATATATATATATATATATATATATATATATATATATATATATATATATATATATATATATATATATATATATATATATATATATATATATATATATATATATATATATATATATATATATATATATATATATATATATATATATATATATATATATATATATATATATATATATATATATATATATATATATATATATATATATATATATATATATATATATATATATATATATATATATATATATATATATATATTATATATATATATATATATATATATATATATATATATATATATATATATATATATATATATATATATATATATATATATATATATATATATATATATATATATATATATATATATATATATGAAATAAAAGTTTACGCTAAAGTCTACAGCCTCTTCATTAATATCTTTTCTTGGTTAATTAATTCCTGTCATTTTCCCAAACATTCAATTATTTTTAACGCATTTTATCAAACAAAAAATAAATAAGTAAATAAAAAATATCCGTCAATTCAATCAACCATACTGTTTCCATTTCATGGTCTTCTTCCTATTCTCTCTCTCTCTCTCTCTCTCTCTCTCTCTCTCTCTCTCTCTCTCTCTCTCTCTCTCTCTCTCTCTCTCTCTCTCTCTCTCCTTTATACACATTCTTTCATAGAATCTCCTACTTATGTATTTTTTCTCTTTTATTTAACTTTTCAAAAATTAAAAAAAAAAAGCTTTTTGAGACAAATTGAATATTAGTTCATAGATAAAATCGGACTAAAATATTGTAGTAAAAATTTTTATTTTTATCCTATATATATGTATATATATATATATATATATATATATATATATATATATATATATATATATATATATATATATATATATATATATATATATATATATATATATATATATATATATATATATATATATATATATATATATATATATATATATATATATATATATATATATATATATATATATATATATATATATATATATATATATATATATATATATATATATATATATATATATATATATATATATATATATATATATATATATATATATATATATATATATATATATATATATATATATATATATATATATATATATATATATATATATATATATATATATATATATATATATATATATATATATATATATATATATATATATATATATATATATATATATATATATATATATATATATATATATATATATATATATATATATATATATATATATATATATATATATATATATATATATATATATATATATATATATATATATATATATATATATATATATATATATATATATATATATATATATATATATATATATATATATATATATATATATATATATGTTTGTATAAAAGTTAATAACAAACGACCCCAAAAGACATTTACAAATGAAAAGAAATTTTTCTGTAACAAAAAAAAGTTCCAAAAAATTAATTGATTCCATTTCCTTCCAATTATAAGCATGTTTTTCCTCTGCTATATATATATATATATATATATATATATATATATATATATATATATATATATATATATATATATATATATATATATATATATATATATATATATATATATAAAGAGGAAAAAATGTTCTAATTCCTTTCTATAATAGACCGGCAAGAAACACGTTTTTTGCCGCTTTTTTAGAAAGGAATTAACCGGTTTGTTTTTGCAGTCATATAAGCGATTCGTTTATTAATTATTAATATGTTTTTGTTAAAGAATTTCGTAGACTGACTGACCAATTTCATTTTTAGTTAAAAAGCTGGAATCCTCATATCAGTTGGTACGATATTTTCAGATATTTATTTCTTTCCAATTACATTTAAAAAGCTATATTTAAAAAAAAGTATAACAATTGAAATTAAAAAGCATAAAAATAATTATTTTAAGCATATAATATTAAATTTCAATATTTGAAATAACGATTGCATATTACCTTATTCTCTATTATTATGTGAAAAAAGTCAAAAAGAATATTAAAATGAGAAATTTTAAGATTCGTTCCACAATTTTATTTTACTCAACATGAAATTTGAAACTAGCAGTAGTCATTATTATTGTAAAGCATCTTCAGAATTCTGAAAAAAAATCTATGGATTATTTATAATGTTCCAGTAATGGTAATCTGATATTGCCTTTCATTTATCAAAAAAGAAAGTAACAAGGCTCAAAAGGTTTCTCAGAATAATAAAAAAAATCGTTTCAGGTATAAGAAATCTAACTCTTACCAAGAAAGCAGAATCTAAAAATAAAATTTTATAAAAATTTTATTCATATTATATATATAAATATATTATATATATATATATATATATATATATATATATATATATATATATATATATATATATATATATATATATATATATATATATATATATATATATATATATATATATATATATATATATATATATATATATATATATATATATATATATATATATATATATATATATATATATATATATATATATATATATATATATATATATATATATATATATATATATATATATATATATATATATATCCTACGGTGGGCAAAGGCCGGAAACCTATGAATTTCCACCTGAGTTGGGAAATTGGGAAACATCAGATCTTGGTCGATAAAGGCCGACGAGTCCAGTTACACGGTGCTTAAAAGTATGCAAGTCAAAGGAAGTTGGGAAAACAGATAAAGGGAGTGAGTTCCAGACTTTAGTACAAAAGTAAATGTAAGATACTATGGCATAGCGGTTAAGTCTGGGGTCAGAGAGTGGACAGAGAAAGGATGAGAATGTTTAGAAAGGGGTGTCGCAAAAGCTCCTGGCTGGAGAATTCATTAGAGCAGTGCAGTGTCCATTGTAATAGCAATAGTATAGAGAGGGTGACGCAACAATTCGACGGCAGAAAGAAACTGGAGATAATTAGTGAGAGCAGGGAGAGGTGATGAGACGAAAAGTCCTAGACTCCACCTTCTTAAGGAGAGCTGAATGAGTGGAACAAACCCCATATGTGCGAGGCGTACTCAATAGAGGAGCGAACAACATCTCTATAGAGAGCAAGCAGCTGGGCAGCTTGAAGAATTTCTGAAGGCGTCTCAGAACATTCAACCTCTTAGAAGCTAGTTTATACAGAGAAGTTAAGTGATATTTCTAAGAAAGATCACGAGAAAAATAAACTCCGAGAATATTAAGAACAGATGAAGGTTTGAGTTATGTGTTTTCGAAGAAGATATCATAGTTGTGTGGAAGATTGTGTCAAGTAAAGAGATGGAGAAACTGAGTTTTTGAGACATTGAAAACGATTATGCTTTCTCTGCCATAATTTGAAATACGTGAAAGATCAGATGTTATTTTCTCCAAGGCTACCATCCTTTTGTCTATTAACTGTTATTGGGAGGGGCATTTTTTAAATTGAAAAGACTAATGAAGGGTGGAGTCATCAGCATAGTAGTGTATAGGTGATAAAGTAATAGAAAGAAAGACATTAATGAAAATTAGAAAAAGTGTTAGGGATAGGACAAAACCCTGGAGAACAACACCACTGTTAATAGATTTAAAGGATGAACTGTGGCCGTCTAAAACAGGTGGTATTGAAAGACTGGAAAGAAAATTAGAGTGAAGGTCATAGAATGAAGGATAGGTGCCGAAAAAGGGAAGTTTTAAAATTAAAGCTTTGTGCCAGACTCTATCGATGGCTTTCGATGTGTGATTTCGCAACAGCAAAAGTTCACCGATATGCCGAAGGAAGGAAGACCAAGAATCAGAGAGAAGTGAAAGAAGATCACCAGTAGAGATTTTCTTAGGAAAGCCATACTGGTGAGATAAGATTGGAAGAATTGAGATGTTTCCACATGTTCCTGTTTAGGATAGATTCTAAAATTTTAGAGAGAACGGATTTCAAAGAAAGGGGCTATAGTTGTGGGTTGAGAGGGATCCCCATTTTTCGGCACATGCTGAATGATAGCACGTTTTCGGCAAGAAGGGAAGGTTGAAGTAGAAAGACAAAGACGAAATAGTTTACCAATTCAGGGTGCAAGCTCGGAAGCACAAGTTTTGAGAACCACAGGAGGGATACCATTAGGACCGTACGCCTTCTTAGTACTAAGCTCAGAGAGAGCAGAAATGACGCCTTTTGAAGAAATTATAATTTTAGGCATAAATGAGCTGGAAGGGTTGAAGGTGGAGCTATAGCTCCGGAATAGTTTAAATTTGAATTAGAGTCAAAAGTTTGAGCGAAGAGTTCAGCTTTAGAAGGCAAAACGGCATTTGTGCAGTCAGAACTCAGAACATACTAGAGGAGAGAATGAACAACTTGTTTAGATTTGATGTTATTATAAATAAAAGAATGTGAATCCAAATTCGAATCGAATACGAACACAAATGATTTTAGAATTTTTTGAATCCGAATCCGAATTCAAAGCCCTTGATTCCGAATCAAATCCAAATTCAGCTTAATTTTAATTTCTCGAATCTAAATTCGAATCCGAATTAGAATTCGCCCATCACTGATATATATATATATATATATATATATATATATATATATATATATATATATATATATATATATATATATATATATATATATATATATATATATATATATATATATATATATATATATATATATATATATATATATATATATATATATATATATATATATATATATATATATATATATATATATATATATATATATATATATATATATATATATATATATATATATATATATATATATATATATATATATATATATATATATATATATATATATATATATATATATATATAAATGCATATAATAGATTTGTTCCTCGGGAACCTTATAGAAAAAATAAATAATGTTGCGAACAGCGTAGGAAGCTTCATTTAAAGTAATTTATTATTTACATTTAATAATAATTATAAAATGAATAAGCAAATAAATATTAAACAAATGACGTTTCGGATTTATAACAAAATCCATTTTCAAATTACCTAAAAGAAAAAATAAATAAATTAATACAGAGAATATATAATAACATAACTTCACAAATCAAAATTATTCGTAATTATTCTCGCTACACCAGTTGCTTTCTCTTTATAGGGACATTGTTCGCTCTTGTGAACTCTCCCGTCGCATAACTCTTCCACTGAGAAGGGCTCGTGCAACACGCCTTTCTACACAGTCTCACCCTTTCTCTGTCCAACTCTCCGACTCTAGACTTAAGTGATTTTCCCAATCTTACAAGTATTCAGTTGGTAAAGTCTGGAAACGTAATCCTTTTACCTATCATCTAAACTTCTTTGTACTGGGACATGTAGGCCTTTAACTTGACCAAGTTTCAGATATTTTTCCAACTCTCGTGAAAATTATTGGGCCTTTAACAGAGGTTATACATACATACATATATATATATATATATATATATATATATATATATATATATATATATATATATATATATATATATATATATATATATATATATATATATATATATATATATATATATATATATATATATAATATATATATATTTTAAAAATGTATGATTTTCTCCTAATAGCAAAAAAAAAATTAAAAAAATGAAATATTTCTATATATAAATTTTCACACTAACCGAATTTATTTCCATTTCCTGGAATCTCTTTGGAATCCTTCATTAAGATTAATTTCTCCCGGAATCACAGGATCAGGGAAATCCGGAAGGAGAAAATTAAACACCTGAATATATATATATATATATATATATATATATATATATATATATATATATATATATATATATATATATATATATATATATATATATATATATATATATATATATATATATATATATATATATATATATATATATATATATATATATATATATATATATATATATATATATATATATATATATATTATATATATATATATATATATATATATATATATATATATATATATAATAATATATTAAATAAAAGGACGACAGGACAAGCCACCCGGCCTTGTGATTGCTCTGTCAACGGCTTGTAAAAACTCCTGAACCAGCATTGGAAACCATAGCTCAGAGAAGTACAGTCTTCTGGAGAGCTCTGGGAGAGAGTGTTTAGAGATTAGTTTGAAAACGATGCTGGTCCTACTGAAAGGGTAAAAACCCTACCTGAGAGTCTGGATAAGACTTATGGACCGGCATGGAGACGAACGAGCCGAAAAACATGACCTTTTAGAGGGCTCTGGGAGAACTTCTCAAAGGAGATGGGGAAAGATGCTGGTTCCACTGACAGGGTGAAAACTCTTCCTGGGAGAGGATGTAGATGTAGATATATAGTATATATATATATATATATATATATATATATATATATATATATATATATATATATATATATATATATATATATATATATATATATATATATATATATATATATATATATATATATATATATATATATATATATTATATATATTATATATATATATATATATATATATATATATATATATATATATATATATATATATATATATATATATATATATATATATATATATATATATATATATATATATATATATATATATATATATATATATATATATATATATATATATATATATATATATATATATATATATATATATATATATATATATATATATATATATATATATATATATATATATATATATATATATATATATATATATATATATAATATATATATATATATATATATATATATATATATATATATATATATATATATATATATATATATATATATATATATATATATATATATATATATATATATATATATATATATTCTTTCCTTAATCTATCTAGATTTCCCATGGCTTGCTTCTATTATGTAGAATTTTAATAATATTACTGACGCATACTTCGCATGATGAAAGACCCAGACCCAGACGCAGCTCATTGATGAGTGAAAATATGGGGTCAATTTTCGGAGCTGGCTCTTGTGGATGACAGTCACGAAAATAACATGGTAGATAGATACATTGGACAGTCATTTATGATTTCGACTGAGAAAAAGAAACAGTTACTGAAATATTGTTGGATTCCACCGAAGACCTATAATTTTTGGAAAGATGCTACCCTATTAAAAAAAGGAAATTCAATCTCCAATGGTTGGAGACATATTTCTCATTAGCTGGTATACTCCAAGCGCCTCACGTGAACATTTTGCAAGTTTTATATTTTATTTACACCAAATAAAAGTTCGGTCTGAGGGGTTCTGGGCTCTTTAATAATAAGACCTTTCACTAAACGTAAAGATGTTAATGAGGTTTTGTAGGGGACATTCAAACACCGAGTGGTATAAAACTGTTGTTAAAGCTACAAGTTTGTTCCTAAAGGAACGTGCCGGTAGACTTCCAAATTAACTAGTTTTAAAAGAAAACTATAGAAAAAACAAAAAGGTATTATGTTCAATAATTTCATGTGTGGTATTTTCTGGTACGCACGGTTTATCGCTTCGGGGTAAGCATCATGACGAGGTAGAATGCTGAAAGATTTGTGAAACTTACAAATAAATGAGGGAAACCAATCACTGAAAAACCATTTTGAATATGGGAAGAATAATGCTATATACCAGTCAGTTCAGATTCAGAATGAGGCCATTTCTTTATATGGTACTACTCTAAAGGAAAGCATCGTTAATAAGGTCAAGGAAGCGTGCACATATAGCGTACTAGCAAATGAAACTATTGATATTTCTGGAAACGAACAGTTATAAATAAGGTTGCGGTATTCGACAACGAGACTGATAAAATCAAATAGGAATTTATTGGCTTTAAAGAACGGGAAGCGCTTGACGCAAAAAGCCATTGATGATTTTGTCACAAGCGAAGAACAGGATCCCGAGAAATGCGTGAGCTTGGGTTTCCATGGCTGCTCTACGATGTCTGGCAAAGAAGGTAGGGTCCAAGCAATATTACGGGAAAAGTATAAAGAACATTGTTCTTCACATAAACTAAATCTGGTAGTAAATGATTTGAACATAATACCTGAAATCGACAAAACTGTGGGAATATATATATATATATATATATATATATATATATATATATATATATATATATATATATATATATATATATATATATATATATATATATATATATATATATATATATATATATATATATATATATATATATATATATATAACGATCTTGAGAAACAAATTAATATCAAACATCCCAAGCCTATGCCAGACCAGATGGTCTGAAAAGCACAAGTGCATCGGAGTCTTTAGGAGCACTTTGTTCGAATAATACAATGGTAAGAAACCTTTTCCGTTAAAGGAAATGCAGCTACAAGAAAAAGCAACTTTCTGGTGCATTCAGCGGCATGCAACTCATCATTCATCATGGCTGATGTATTCTGTGGTGTTAGAGTTAGTTGTGAATGCTCTCCAATCAGAGACCTGTGATATTGTCAAAACCTCGCAGCACATTCAGCGCATTGTGGAAATGATTAGGCACCATCACAAGGATGAAGATAAATGACTGATATATAATCAGAGCTGGATCATTGGTACGAAATTTGGAAGGAAAAGAAACTGATTAATGAAGAGCTAAGAGATCTTGACGTCTCCCAAATCTTAAAGGAGATTGAACCTTTCTTCCCAGAGACGAAAAAGGCTCTGCTAATACTATTCGCCCAGCCATGCACCACCAGTAGAGTAGAATGCTTTTTCAGTATTCTGCTAAGGGTCAAGACTAGGGGCAACGAAACACTATGGAACAGGACAAGTTAAACGTACTCGCTATTATGAGTGTACACAGAAAATTTGTGTTTGACAATCATGATAACTTTATTCAAATAATAGTTGATAAATTTGAAATGAATTAAGGAAAAATATTTTTTTTAATCATATCAATTATATTTTAACTGTTCAATACAATGAATTTTACCTCATCTCATAATGTTTTTGATATTCTATAGGTAGTATTAATAAAATAAAAATTAATTAAATGTTAATTATTTAATTATACATTCAAATGCTTTTAATTTAATTTGTCTGCTTCTTTCACAGTAAGTTTTATAAAATTATAAGCTTTCCCCTCCCCTTATCTTGGAAGCTGGCGACGCCCCATATATATATATATATATATATATAATATATATATATATATATATATATATATATATATATATATATATATATATATATATATATATATATATATATATATATATATATATATATATATATATATATATATATATATATATATATATATATATATATATATATATAGTATATATATTATATAATATATTATAATATATATAAATATATATAATATATATATATATATATATATATATATATATATATATATATATATATATATATATATATATATATATATATATATAGCTGGGAATTATGCCAGATTGCGGGAATTTTTTTTCTTCTGAACAGTTACTCCAATTATATGAGGGTTTTATCCGTCCGTGTATGGAGTATTATTCTCACATTTGTGGTGGTTCCGGTCCCACCCTTCTTCTGGATAAAGATAAGGTTGAGTGTAAGACTAAAATCTAAAACGTTTAAAACGTCTAAAACGTCTAAAACAGTCTAAAACGTCTAAAACGTCTCCTACTTTCAAAGTCAATTGACTCTCTTTCTCTGAGACGTAACGTTGACGCACTCTCTCTTTCCTATAGGCACTACATTGGTAGGTGCTCAAAAGAGTTGACCATCTCGCATTTCACTACCATTGGGTCGCCCTTGCAGCCTCAAGGGTTGCCTTGATTGCATATGAATTTTTTTGTGAGCATAGCAAATTCTAGACTTGCACGCTGTTGTATCTCCTTCTTTCCAGCCACATCTGTTCTGTTTAACTACCTACCTTCTTCTGCTATTCCTAATGTATTTAACCTACCTCTCTTTAAATCCTCTGTCTCCTTCCAGACAAGGGATCTCGTTATTTTCGTGATTGGGTAGGTTTTCTTTTACCTTTTAAAAATGCCCCCCCCCCTCCTTGAAAAGGGTTCTACCCGTGAGTGGCGGTGACATGTATATATATATATAATATATATATATATATATATATATATATATAATATATATATATATATATATATATATATATATATATATATATATATATATATATATATAATATATATATATATATATATATATATATATATATATATATATATATATATATATATATATATATATATATATATATATATATATATATATATATATATATATATATATATATATATATATATATATATATATATATATATATATATATATATATATATATATATATATATATATATATATATATATATATATATATATATATATATATATATATATATATATATATATATATATATATATATATATATATATATATATATATATATATATATATATATATATATATATATATATATATATATATATATATATATATATATATAATATATATATATATATATATTCCTTTTCTTTTCTTTCCCCTTTATTGGATAATTTCAATAAATAATTAAAAAATTAGCCAGAAAATTCCAAATTGTCCAATTGAAATTTACTCAGAAATGGATTTCAAAATATTATTCAACTTATCCACGAACAATTACCAAAGATTTTACTCACGAAATTTTTTTAGTTATACCTTTTATTTATACATGTGAAAACCTTAGGGACCTTTTTTCCAGAGAACCTTTTTGTTTCTAACTGTCGGACGCTGTAAAAGGCAGAGTTATTGACTCACGGGCTTGAGGGCGCCGGTTCGATCCCACTTGTGGATCTAGGTATATACTACCTAGAATAGTTCCTCTCCTCGAATAGGGCAATGTGATCTTTATATATATATATATATATATATATATATATATATATATATATATATATATATATATATATATATATATATATATATATATATATATATATATATATATATATATATATATATATATATATATATTATATATATATATATATATATATATA
>SEYY01022671.1:15000-20000 GCA_009176605.1 Armadillidium nasatum | reverse complement strand
CTCTCTCTCTCTCTCTCTCTCTCTCTCTCTCTCTCTCTCTCTCTCTCTCTCTCTCTCTCTCTCTCTCTCTCTCTCGGTATATCGATAGGTAGATTTTTTTTATGTTTCAAAAGGAAATTAAAATTTTATCATTTTGAAGATTTTTATTTTAGCAGTTAATTAAATATAAAATATGAAACATTACATTTTCATTACTTTTGGTCAAGTTTCTATAATTATTATTATTTCAGCATTTGGATGAGAAACTTTTAACTAAGGTATTATTTTAATTTT
This sequence comes from Armadillidium nasatum, assembly GCA_009176605.1. Lineage (NCBI taxonomy): Eukaryota > Metazoa > Arthropoda > Malacostraca > Isopoda > Armadillidiidae > Armadillidium > Armadillidium nasatum. Next base: position 19,727 of record SEYY01022671.1, on the reverse strand, counting down.
CTAATTTTGTTTATATAAACTTTTATCATATCTATTGCACAATATTTAATTTTTATAATGAAACTTTTCTTCTAAATCTACCACCATTTCTTTATCAATTTCCGCTCTCCGGAGAAATTTTCTTAAGATAATCTGATTATCTGAGGAAGTTTTAAGCCTAATTTTAAAACCATAATTTAATTTATATAAATGGCATTATTATTATTATTATTATTATTATTATTATTATTATTATTATTATTATTATTATTATTATTTTTATTATTTATTATTATTATTATTATTATTATTATTATTATTATTATTATTATTATTATTATTATTTATTATTTATTTTTATTATTATTATTATTATTTATTATTATTATTATTATTATTATTATTATTATTATTATTATTATTATTATTATTACTATTATTATTATTTCTCTAGTTTAGTTTCATATTTTATTTTCATAATTATTTTATTAATAATAATATAATTATTATTATTATTATTCTTGATTATCTATTTTAACATCTTGAGTATTCCTCTAGTCTATGGTTACTTTGCCCTCACTCTTTCTCTCCCTCTCTCTCTCTCTCTCTCTCTCTCTCTCTCTCTCTCACACACACACACACACACACACACACACACACACTCCTTATTCACCTCCCTCTCTCTCTCTCACTCCTTATTCACCTCTCTCTAACCCTCCTTCTTGGAGATCTTGAATAGCACTGGGAGAAAATTATTATTTTACTTTGATTATGTTATTTTACTTTGATTATGTTATTTGGTATAAAGTGTGTGTGTGTATTTTGTTTTTTGTTTTTCTTGTACAATTGACAATTTCATTTTATAATAATTTTCTTAACATTTATATTTCCATTTATATATATTAATCATGATTTTCATTAATTTTGATATCATTTTAATGTTTTCTTCATGTAATTAATTTTTCTTTAAAATTTTAATTTTTTATATGTAGATAATCGAAAATAAACCTTGTTAGAAGAAATATTTTCTTTCCTCTTGACAGTAAAGAATCTGTGAGATATATATATATATATATATATATATATATATATATATATATATATATATATATATATATATATATATATATATATATATATATATATATATAGATATATTATTATATATATATATATATATATATATATATATATATATATATATATATATATATATATATATATATATATATATATATATATATATATATATATATATATATATATATATATATATATTATATATATATATATATATATATATATATATATATATATATATATATATATATATATATATATATATATATATATATATATATATATATATATATATATATATATATATATATATATATATATATATATATATATATATATATATATATATATATATAATATATATATATATATATATATATATATATATATATATATATATATATATATAATATATATATATATATATATATATATATATATATATATATATATATATATATATATATATATATAAATGGGTGTATGTGTATAAATTTTGAAAAATCTTTATTGAAAATTTTGTCTGACGAAAAATATTGGCTTTAAAAATAAAAAACAGAACAATAAACAATACTGTAAAATCCTTTTAAATAATACATATTTTTAAAAAAAAAAATATGTATAATAAAAGGAAATAACTTTTTTTGTTCGAAAATAAAAGTTACACTTTGAATATCGGAGGACGATTGTAGTAGAGCGATGTTTCAGCTATTAAAAACCCTTTGAGTTTTGATTAAAGTTCTTTGAACCAAAAAAAATCATTAAATTTGATTCATTTAGCGTTTCATTCTTTCATTAAATACGGATTATGTTATTATAATTATTATTATTATCATTATTATTATTATTATTATTATTATTATTATTATTATTATTATTATTATTATTATTATTATTATTAGTATTTTTATTATTAGTTTTTATTATTATTATTATTATTATTATTATTATTATTATTATTATTATTATTATTATTATTATTATTATTATTATTATTATTATCAGGCTTATTATTAGTATTATTTTTATTTTAATCATTTTTTTTTCTTTTTCTTTTTCAAGAATAATTTTAAAAAAAAATCCTTTTCGAAAATTTGCTTAATTTTTTTCGAAATATTTTTGAAAGAGAAAAAGAAAAAAAAAAAAATTCAAATTTTTTTTAAAAACTTTGAATTGAAACTATTTTTCAAAATTTAAAGTATAATAATAACTCCTACCATTATTAAATTAAGTACATTTTTCACTCACAAATCTTATAAATTATCATGTATAATGAGTTTATTTTCAAAAATTCTTGAAAAATAATTTTATATTTCTTTAAAACACATGTCGTCAGTAAAACAAAGACAATGCGAAATGAGAAGTTGTAAGAGCGATTGAATTATATTTATTTATTAAATATTTCAAATTATATTAAATTTAAGAGTCATAACATTGAATTTTTTGAATTGCATTTTATGTACATTAATAAAATTTTGAATCATTTGTGACTTCAAAGATTTTTCTCTTTCTTTATAATTTTTTTCTTTTTCTTTTTCAAGAATAATTAATAAAAAAATCCTTTTCAAAAATTTGCTTAACTTTTTTCGAAATATTTTTGAATGAGAAAAAGGAAAAAAAAAATTCAAAATTTTTTTTAATAACTTTGAATTGATACTATTTTTTAAAATTTAAATTTATGATTTTAATGTTAATTAAAAAAAAAAAAAAATAAGTTATTCTCAAGTTTAAGACTTTATTGAAAGATTACAGGACTATGAAAGATTTTGATATATTTTGAAGCGTTGTTGTGCAATGTTCTATAATGAATTGTTAATGTATTTTGCTTGGCTGGAATTTGTGTTTATACTCTCTATCTGTTATGCTATTACCTTTCTATCCAATACATGTTGATTAACGGTCAGTCTCAGGGCAATGAGATGACTATTACAAGGGATTTGCCTTTGAGAGTTATTTGGATATTCGGTATAATATAACTCATATTTTGATTATCTGCTGGCTTGATATGGTTCTCTGAAATATAGTTTAAACATTTCCTAATCAAGTTCTACTGAGTTTAAAGTTTTAAAATAAAATATGTTGTTCTCGATGCTATTATTATTTACAAATAATTTGGTAAATATTTTGTTAATCAAATTCGCATTCCAGAAAAGAGGTTGTTGGAGTTAATGCATTTTATCTGATCCTCCTAAACTTCTTCATAAAAAGGTTTCCAATTAGAGTATAAATTGTAAGTTAGATAAAAACTGTTTGATAACAAAAGTTTTCTATATATCACGAGGGAACAAGACATATTTAAGGTATGTTTATTTTAATTAAATTACACTTCCTTTGTTTCTTGTTTTAAAATAAACTATTGCATTACATTCATTAATAATTTTTACATTTCGATACCTTTGCTAATTATATAATCTAAGAGATTGATTTAAAACCAAGACAATGCTTTGTAGTATGTTCTCTTTATGAGCATTAATTCGTAAGAAAAAATTCAATAAAGAAATTGAGGTTCTGTAGTTTTGAAATATGCCTGAATTAGAGGTATTCTTTCCGTACATGTAGTTCGTGACTTAGAAATCAAATTTGTGACAAATAAAAGAAACTACCTGTTGATTTCTTGAGACTTAAAATTTTAATTTAGCAGGAAGGTCCTTCATGCGAAGAGTTAAAAGGCAATTACTGTGCTTAAATCGTGGTCCAGTCACATCACAAGCTCCATTTTGGCAATCCCAAATTAATATATATATATATATATATATATATATATATATATATATATATATATATATATATATATATATATATATATATATATATATATATATATATATATATATATATATATATATATATATATATATATATATATATATATATATATATATATATATATATATATATATATATTATATATATATATATATATATATATATATATATATATATATATATATATATATATATATATTATATATATATATATATATATATATATATATATATATATTAGGGATGGAGCGATACCAAAATTTTTACCGATACCGATACCGATACCGATACCTAAAAATTACCAGATACCGATACCGGTATCGGTATCGGAAAATATGCCGATACTACTACCGATACCGATACCGATACCGATACCTAAAAATTACCAGATACCGATACCGGTATCGGTATCGGAAAATATGCCGATACTACTACCGATACCGATACCGATACCGATACTTTACTCTTATCCAAAAAAATTGCCGATACCGATACCGATACTGAAAAGGTTCCGATACCGATACCGATACCGATACCGGTATCGGAAAATATGCCGATACTTGCCGATACCGATACCGATACCGATACTTCACTCCATCCCTAATATATATAATATATATATATATAAAAATATATATTATATATATATATATATATATATATATATATATATATATATATATATATATATATATATATATATATATATATATATATATATAAATATATATATATATATATATATATATATATATATATATATATATATATATATTATATATATATAATATATATATATATATATATATATATATATATATATATATATATATATATATATATATATATATATATATATATATATATATATATATATATATATATATATATATATATATATA
>SEYY01022671.1:0-7500 GCA_009176605.1 Armadillidium nasatum | reverse complement strand
TATATATATATATATATATATATATATATATATATATATATATATATATATATATATTAATATATATATATATATTATATATTTACCTCTGGTGGGTAAAGGACAGAGGGCTGCTAAAATTTCCTCCAGAGTTAAGGAAAATCCGGAAATCTGGTCAAGTTAAATGCATACATGTCCGATACAAGGAGTTTGAAAGAGTATATGTCAAAGGAAGCTGGGAAAATAGCTAAATGGAGTGTGTTCCAGACTTTACCAGTAAATACATGTAAGATTGAACATAGCGGTATATATATATATATATATATATATATATATATATATATATATATATATATATATATATATATATATATATATATATATATATATATATATATATATATATATATATATTATATATATATATATATATATATTAATATATATTATATATATATATATATATATATATATATATATATATATATATATATAAATATATATATATATATATATATATATATATATATATATATATATATATATATCTATATATATATATATATATATATATATATATATATATATATATATATATATAAATTCTCCAAAAATTATTCTTCTATTATAGTTATCGATAAAATCTGCTGGGACATATTATATATTACTGGTCTATATAAATAATTCTTTAACCTTTAAAGGAGTTAAAAGTAATTAATTAGAATGATAAATTAAATTGCTAAGGGGTGGGACATTTATATTTTAAAGTGGTTTATTAAAGCATTATTTTATTGGCTAAATAAGTTTTATTCTATTTGCATTGTCTAGAGTCTAGACATTAGACAGTAATAATTCTCTCCTTTTAATTTTAAGTTACTCGTAATTTTCCTGGATTTTTATTACATACTTTAATTGAAAATTAAAAAGGAATAACTTTTATTCTCGTAGTTTTTGTTTTAATTAACATTTAAAGAAGTAAATAAAGATTTTTTTTTTTTTTTTTTTTTTATTCTTTAAATTTTCAATCTTTAAACAATACTGTATAGAGATTTAAATATGCGGAAAATTTGTTTTGCCTGTCTATGTAAAAATAAAAGATTATTTAAAATATTTTTTTTTGACCTTAGTTAAAATCACTTTAAAAAACATAAAGGATTCTAACCTTATAATAAATCTGCTAAATAAAATGTTGTTTTATTTTTAGTACATTCGTTGCTAACCATTATTCTTTACATTAATTAAATTTAATATTAATATCACAAGTCTGCAACCAAAAAATTTGCATATCATTTTTCAATTGTTTCCTATAGATTTTTGCAAGCTGAACAGGAAAAAAATTCACAAAAAGTTCTATCGCTTAAGGTTTTCTTGCAAAATTTGTCTATTTTATTTCATAGTTGTGTAATCTCTCTTTGAACAAAAAATCTTTTGAGTTAATCTTCATTAACGTTCTTGTTCATTAATCAATTTCCGATGATGATATGATATATATATATATATATATATATATATATATATATATATATATATATATATATATATATATATATATATATATATATATATATATATATATATATATATATATATATATATATATATATATATATAAATGACTAAAGCTTTTCAGCAGAATGTCGGTATATTCACATCCTGATGTGTTTCGGTTTGTTATTGGTGGAATTTGCGTTTCTTTTTATTTTATGCATCATTAATAGCTTAGCATTTAAGCGTGTCAATACAATTCTCTCAGTGTTTAAACTTTATACTTTTGAGATATATCTCGAAGAAGCTGTGTTATTTCTCAGGATAACATTTGTTTTTATGTGGCGAATATACTATTAAAGCGCAACGGAGAAACATAACCAACTTTGTAAAGGAAGAATATTTCGCGTACTTCAAAGTAAAACCTGGGGATCAAGACAAGTCTTGGGATCCCCATATTGTGTACAGGAAATGCAAAGAACAATTCGAGTGGTACATAAATGAAAAATATAGTTTTCGTTTTGCCATCCCAACGATGTTGCGAAAACAAGAGAACCACAGTAACGACTGCTACTTTTTGTTCGGTCAACGTTAAAGGTTTCAATAGTAAACACAAAAATGAAATAACTTGCCTAAACTTTAATTAAGCCATTCGTCCAGTGCTTCAGTCAAGTGAAACGCCGGTACCAATCCCACTGTTTAATTTGGATATTAGATTGGAGTCAGAAAGAGAAGAAGAAGATGTGCCAACACTGGAAGACTCTGGGTCTGAATTTTCTGATCATGAAAGACCTCAGCTTTTTTCCCAGAACTTTCCCAGGACTTTCAAAAGATGTTGCCGAATTGTTGGGTTCAAAACTTGAATAAAAAACTTCTGTGCCTACAACATCTTGTTTGTTGTACAGACATAGAGAGAGAGAGAAAGAGAGAATTCACATAGTTTTACTGTAAAGAGGGAAATCTTGTGTTCTGCAGTGATATCTCTGGCCTCATGAAGCAATTTGAAACAGAATATGAATCATCCCAATGGTGCTTATTTAGAGATTCGTCCAAAACAAGCCTAAAAGTAGAACTGCTGTATAATGGAAAGAAATTTGCTTCACTTCCAACTGGGGTCTAGGTGAATCTGGAAAAAAATTATAAGGATTTGTTTCTAATTCTTAAGAAAATCAATATTTTTTTATTTTTTTCATTTCATGTATCAATACTAGTTCAGCGTTCAAGCTTGCCAGTACAATTCTCTCTGTGTTTAAATTTTATACTCTTCCGATATATCTCGAAGAAGCTGTTAATATAATGTATATATATATATATATATATATATATATATATATATATATATATATATATATATATATATATATATATATATATATATATATATATATATATATATGGGATGAACTCATCTCTAGATTTATTAAAGTTGAAAACTTTGATTTTTAATTTATAACTAGAATAGATCTGGAAACCTTTGAAACTGGCAACTATGGTTTGTTTTGTTTGTTTTAGTTGCCGAGGACGGAGAGTAAGGAACCGGCTAGATAATTTTGTAGATTTTACTTGTCTGGTACTAAGATTAATTTTGGTATGTCTTAGATATTATTGTTGTGCCATATTATTCTGAGCTTCAAAATAAATAAAGTAACTAATATCCTCTTACATAAATATTGATAGTTGTTGCAGTGAGTTTGATTACCTTTTAATGCTTATGTAGAAGGTAGTCATAGTGGAAGCTGAAATATTGAACTAAGCCATACTAAGAAAAAGTATAATTCCAACACCTCACAGCTTCCCAAAGTGGTGTCAGAAGTGGGATATTTTTTTGCTCACTGCAAATAACAATTTATAAGAAGCACAATATTTATATGGAAATATGATATCAAATGATCATGTGGTTATTTCTATGCCTTTAGACACAGCACCAAATGGTTGCCAGGGGTTCTCAGAATATAGTGCCTCATACAATCAAGGCATAAGGTCATTTGATATGTATAATCAAAACTACAGACCAAATGAACAGATCATTCAGAGCACAGGTAATAGTCTACCATACCAAAACCATAATACAAAAATAAGTACCAGACATTTTTATGAACAGCCATTATCAGAAGAAAAGGAACAGATACAAATGTTAAGCCAGTTAAACTTTCCACCCTATAATGATAATGATATGCAACGCTGGCTTAAACACATAGAATTTTTATTCAAATCAAATAATATTACATTATCATCTGTGAAATACCGAGCCATAATGAAGCTTTTACCCACAGAAATTTTATGTGAACTGCCTTATAATTTAAAATTTGATCCAAAAGCATTTGAAAAAATCAGAGAAATAATTGTAAACAAAATTGCATTAACAGATAGACAGCGAGAACAGATGTTATCAGCGAATAAAATTGGGTTGGGAAATCCAAAGCAGTTCATAAATAAATTGGATGATCCCTATGCAGGAATGAATCTAAATACCTTTTCAAATTTTAGATGGGATGAACTCATCTCTAGATTTATTAAAGTTGAAAATTTTGAGTTTTAATTTATAACTAGAATAGATCTGGAAACCTTTGAAACTGGCAGCTATGGTTTGTTTTGTTTGTTTTAGTTGCCGAGAACGGAGAGTAAGGAACCGGCTAGATGATTTTGTAGATTTTACTTGTCTGGTACTAAGATTAATTTTGGTATGTCTTAGATATTATTGTTGTGCCATATTATTCTGAGCTTCAAAATAAATAAAGTAACTAATATTCTCTTAAATAAATATTGATAGTTGTTGCAGTGAGTTTGATTACCTTTTAATGCTTATGTAGAAGGTAGTCATAGTGGAAGCTGAAATATTGAACTAAGCCATACTAAGAAAAAGTGTAATTAAAACCCTCACAGCTTCCCATATATTATATATATATATATATATATATATATATATATATATATATTATATATTATATATATATATATATATATATATATATATAATATATATATATAATATATATATATATATATTATATATATATATATATATATATATATATATATATATATAATATATATAATATTTTTTATAAGTAAATAAAATATTTTCAGAAATAATAATAATAATAATAATAATTAATAATAATAATAATAATAATAATAATAATAATAATAATAATAATAATAATAATAATAATAATAATAAATAATGATAATAATAATAATAATATAATAATAATAATAATAATAATAATAATAATAATAATAATAATAATAATAATAATAATAATAATAATAATAATAATAATAACAATAATAATAATATTAATAATAATAATAATGATAATAATTAAATATAGTAATAATGATAATGAAAATATGGTGACTTGCTTTTAAGCACGATTTTCTTTGGTTCATGGATGACTTTGCCAATACCTTCCTTGTGAAATGATAACCTCATTACCAAATAGCCAAGTGTTATACCTGAGCAACTACAGCTGCAGGTTTTGTATCTTTACTTCAGGTTTACAAACTTTATTGTGGGTGTCTAACAGTATCTCAAGATAGTGCAGGATCTTTGCCAATGACTCTAAACCTCATTACTTGATCCTATGGTGATAATTGTCACCTCTGGTAACCTGTATTTTCAACTCATTGTTGTTCCAGATGTTATTCGAGTAGTAGTGATTATGTGCTGCTCTTATACCCAACAAACGTCATTTCTGGCAGGCAAGTGAAATGAAATTGCTATTCCATGAGGGCACATGAAGCTGACCAACTTATCATGTTTTTTATTTCAAGTTTCTCCTTTTTCAATCCATCAGTTACCATTTTAATAGAGAAAGAGCACGGCTCTTGCTGTAGAGTTTCAACAGAGGCTCTCTTGCCAGCTCTTGTTGTAACAAATATTGGATTATTGAATACTCTTCTAAAAGTAACAAATATATATAATATATATATATATATATTATAATATATATATATATATATATATATATATATATATATATATATATATATATATATATATATATATATATATATATATATTATATATATATTATATATATATATATATAATAATAAAGAATATAATATTCATAATATTATAACAAATAAAGAAAACAATGATATAGTAAATAATTATATGAGTATTAATATAATAATAATAATAATAATAATAAATAATAATAATAATAATAATAATAATAATTATAATAATAATAATCGATAGTAGTATTAATAATAATAATAATAATAATAGCCTAAATAATAATAATAATAATAATAATAATAATAATAATAATAATAATAATTATAATAATATAATAATAATAATAATAATAATAATAATAATAATAATAATAATAATAATAATAATAATAATAATAATATGTTCCATACTGAATTTTTATATTACTAAATAACAAAATATGTCAAATTAAGAATCCCAATATCCGCTTTAAGGCTTATCAATGCGGTAGTCATAGTATGTATGGTTAAGGAAAATTGTCACTTTTCCAAAAGAATTTAATTGAAAAATTGAGACCTGATGTAATCAAATATAAGGAAAATGGTCAAGAAGAAGAAGAAGAAGAAGAAGAAGAAGAAGAAGAAGAAGAAGAAGAAGAAGAAGAAGAAGAAGAAGAAGAAGAAGAAGAAGAAGAAGAAGAAGAAGAAGAAAGAAGAAGAAGAAGAAGAGAAGAAGAAGAAGAAGAAGAAGAAGAAGAAGAAGAAGAAGAAGAAGAAGAAGAAGAAGAAGAAGAAGAAGAAGAAGAAGAAGAAGAAGAAGAAGAAGAAGAAGAAGAAGAAGAAGAAGAAGAGAAGAAGAGAAGAAGAAGAAGAAGAAGAAAAGGAAAAGAAAAGAAGAAGAAAGAAGAAAGAAGAAGAAGAAGAAGAAGAAGAAGAAAGAAGAAAAAGAAGAAGAAGAAGAAAAGAAAAGAAAAGAAAAGAAAAGAAAAAGAAGAAGAAAGAGAAGAAGAAGAAGAAGAAGAAGAAGAAGAAGAAGAAGAAGAAGAAAAAGAAGAAGAAGAAGAAGAAGAAATTAAAGTAAATAGAGAAGTAAATATGAATAATAATAAGCACATCAATAATTAACTCAATGATTATAAAAATAACAATAGTAATATTGCCATCAATCACGTAGGACAATGACCATAATGATTATAATAATAATATTAAAGAATTACTGAATCGTATTTAAATTCTAATAGAATAATAATAGAAAGTCATTTCCAGTAATACACTTTTCAATTACAATATTGAATAAGACCTGATTGGTCAAAATAATATGTAATAATTTAACAATTACAGCAACACAACTCAACATTAACACCTTCATTATTTTGATAATATGGAAATATTGAAGATACAACAGAAATAACACCACCACCACCAACAACAACAACAACAATAACAACATTAATAATAATTAAAATAATAATAATAATAATAATAATAATAATAATAATAATAATAATAATAATAATAATAATAATAATAATAATGAGTGAAACTGGAAAGTCCAATGAATAACAGAACGGTCATTTAATTCGTTCAATAAATGTCCACAATACATTTGCCTGAATAGAAAAGTCAGCAGAATTTGCAGCATTAATTTAATTAAAACATTACTTTCGAAATCGTTTGTTTACTAATATATATATATATATATATATATATATATATATATATATATATATATATATATATATATATATATATATATATATATATATATATATATATATATATATATATATATATATATATATATATATATATATATATATATATATATATATATATATATATATATATATATATATATATATATATATATATAAAACAGTGTGCTCCAGACTTTACTCGAGGAGTACATGTCGAGGAGCATAGTTGTTATGTCTGGGGTTAGAGAGTTGGACAGAAAATGATGAGAATGTTTAGAAAGGCGTATCGCACGAGGTTTCCTCAATGGAGGAGGTATGCGAATTGAAAGTTCAAAGAGCAGTGTCCGTTGAAAAAGCAATAGTATAGGAAAGTGACGCAACACTTCAACAG
>SEYY01022670.1:147500-152500 GCA_009176605.1 Armadillidium nasatum | reverse complement strand
TGGCGTTCTCCACTCGTAAATTCTGAAGGAAGTTGGGAACATTGGGAAGTAGATTCATCTGACCTAAGGACTGTCTTCCATTGGGCATATATCCAATTCTTATGAGTGTTGTCTGAAATGATATTCACGTCCTTACAAAAAGTTAAGCGATTGAAACACGCCTATGAATATTCAGCCTATCCTCACATTTTTTGTCCTGACATGGTGTACAGAAGTAGTATGCAGGGACCCAAGGCTTACTTTTGACTCTTAGACACTGGCAAACAGAGACATATTTTCCACACTTCCGTCCAAAAATATCAGACTAATTTTTATGTGCATTCGAAATGAAGGACCCAGTTAACAATCACATTAAAACAGTGAACAGAAAGAAGTGTGGTACGAAAGGAGGTACCAATTAACCACTGGAATGAAAGTAATAATCCAGTATATATATATATATATATATATATAATATATATATATATATATATATATATATATATATATATATATATATATATATATATATATATATATATATATATGCAGTGTATATAATTAAAATACATTTAGGCACCATTGCCAAGGAAACAAATCATCTGTTATTATTACCCTCTATTAGTACAGACTACAGAGCAACTTATATTTTGGGCAGTTTTAACGCTGTTAACTCGTATATCATAACTTGGCGCCTAGTTAGCTAGTAAAAGGAGTTCATTACATTGCCAACTATTCTCATCTTTGCATGGCACTCTGCCACATGAGCTCTTTGATGAGAGTCAGGCAGTTTTTACCACTCAGTGCCACTGTAGCGAAGGTCATTTTTCTTAAAACGAGTTACTGAAACTGTGTGAAAAACAAAAAGGAGTTATAGGGAGTGATTTTTATATGCATGTAATGCAGACTACGAAACATTTTTTTATTAAAAACTTCTAAATTTTAATAAAAAGAAAGGATTTTAAAGTTATTTTATTAAGAGTTATTAAATACATTTTGGGGTGTATGTATATGAGGACTGCAAAAGTAAAATATGAAATAAATAAATAAAAATTTAAAAAGAAATGAAGATGTACAATCAGAAGAATAAAGGAGCCATTTTATCATCTATTCAGAAGTCGTCATCTTGCGAGGAACTTTCATTCAAAGCTCCTACTAATGTAAGTTAAACTATCCTTCAGTAATATATATATATATATATATATTATATATATATATATATATATATATATATATATATATATATATATATATATATATATATATATATATATATATATATATATAATAAAATCGATATAAGCCTCCCTAATTAATACTTTGATGATAGTGAGAAGTATAGAATACGTAAAACGAAGAAATAGAAGAGGAGGAGGAAGATGAGGAGGAAGAAAAAGAGGAAGAAGATGAGAGGAATTAGGAAGAGGAGAATGAAGAATGGAATTAGGAAGGAGAGGAAGAAAAAGAAGAAAAAGAGAGAAATTAAGAAGATGAGAAAGAAAAAGAGAAAGAAGAGAAGAATTAGAGAGAGGAGAAAGAAAAAGAGGAAGAAGAGAGGAATTAGGAAGAGGAGGAAGAAGGGGAGGAGAAAAAAGAGAGGAATTAGGAAGAGGAGGAGAGAAAGAAAAGAAGTAGGTAGGAAATTGGTTTCGTGCATTTTGTTTGTAATCTTTTTAATTAAACTTCAATTTCCAATTTCATCGAAATACTTTAACACGCCTAATCAACTTATCGAAAGTCTTTTCATAGGTTTCTCATAGTAGTAGTAGTAGTAGTAGTAGTAGTAGTAGTAGTATATATATATATATATATATATATATATATATTATATATATATATATATATATATATATATATATATATATATAATATATATATATATATATATATATATATATATATATATGAGCTAAGAATGAACTGTTTTGAGAACAAATAAAAATAATTATAGGATCCCATTTCAACTGTTCTTAAATGTCTTCTTGGTACTAATATGTTGCAAAATAGAAAGCAAAAATCATTTTTATTGAGGAAGAAAAAAGAGGAAAAAGAAAAGGAAAAGAAGTAGGAAGAAGATAAGGAAGGAGGAAGGAGTAGTAGAGAGAGAAGAAATATGCGAGGGGCGGCTACTTTACTTAAATTACGCTTTCAAGATTTTTGAGTTATTAGATTTTTTTTTTTTTTTTTTTTTTTTTTTTTTTTTTTTTTTTTTTTTTTTTCTAAATAATATGAAAAAAAAAATTGAACCCGAATTTTACAATCCTCAGGACTTGTTGAATATAGACTCTAACCAGGAAATAAGTTGAAATATTAGCGAGGTGTATAATATGATAATCTAGATCCTAGACTAATCAGGAGTTCAATGGTAGTGATGAAAGTGAACCATTTTGCTTGATAATGAAGACACCGAGCAATAATTAATAGCAATATTGGTGAGTCATGTCACATACTGCTTACTTTTAAGCAGTAATTAAGTAGTGATATTGGCAAGGCTTTAAACATGATAATAAATATTTTAACCAAAATTTTAGAAGTGATAGTAGCGATGTGTATAGAAAGATAATTCAGATTAAGGCAGTAATTAAGAAGGAATAATAGCAAGCAACATAATAGAGTCCAGTGTAGCTAGTAATTAAATATAGTGATAATGACGAGGTGTATAACATAATAATAATATATACTTTAACTAGTTATTAAAAATGATCATGGCGAAGGGTGTAGCGTAATAATACAGAACCTAACCAATAACGAAGTAAAATTAGTGAGGTGGTATAAAACATGATAATATAGATTATAGTGATAATAAGTAGTGAAAACGGAGATTGTGCATCAAAATTGTGTAAAGAATCGAAAGAGGACTATACAAAACAGCCTACAAGATGGAATGTATAATAAAACTGTTTAAAAAAGTAGTAAAAATGTCGCTGACAACACGATCAGGAAATGAAGTTTCAAAATGAATGTACAGAAAGAGTGGTACATGTTTTAAGGAATGTAACACATAACTGGAGAACGTGAATTTTAATAAAAATTAGACAGTGCAATCGATACTTCAATAATATGCCTTCTACATTAGTTCTTAGTATATGCAAATTTGAAATTAACTATTCCTTCATCAAACTCACAGGTGTGAAGGGATGAAGCCCTTCTTAAACAAATGTTCGTGTGCCATGCATTTATATCTTCACAGTGTAGATCTCTTACTATTATAATACCTATCAATCTTACTTTTGGAATGTTGGAGAAAAATAGTTATCACAAAAAAGTTGCTTAAAATAATATCTTTTTGTAAATGTAAAAACAAACTTGACCTACAATAAGCGATAATTTAATGCCATTTTAATGCCTTCCAAGTGCCAACAGGTCAAAGTATTTAACCTTTTTGTCTAAATCATTTCTTCAACTAATTGAAAAAATTATTATTATAATTTTCCTAATTATTATTATTATTATCATGATTATTATTATTATTATTATTATTATTATTATTATTATTATTATTATTATTATTATTATTATTGTTGTTGTTTTATGGAAGATAAAGTATTGCTAATATAATTATCGAAAACTAGTATAGAAATTTTTAAATCGTTATTTTGCTATCTTCTCTCACGCAGTTAAACTATCAATTTTGCGCGAGCACAATATATTATATATATAATATATATATATATATATATATATATATATTATATATATATATATATATATATATATATATATATATATATATATATATATATATATATATATATATGGGGAGGGCGTAGTGCCCGCCGAAACGATGCAAGTACCTCCACTGGGCATAACTCGTGGAGTGATAGGTTGGACTAGACCATTCCTTTTCGCTTCGTTGTCCTTTAGTTTGTTCTTTTTCGCGTTTCACCTTCTCAGAGGGTCTCTAGTGTACCTCGTCTCATACTGGAGTGTTTACGTTCCCTTTACCTCTCCACCCATTTTTTCACATGTTCCCACAAATTTACAAGCGATTACTTTTTAAACAAAACGAAAATAGCGAAATATAGAGTTGCCTCGGAGATGCTTGGATGGGCGACATCTAAAGAATGCTCCTTATCCACCTCTCACTCCATCATCATTCAGGAATTGGCGGCCTCCGATAATGTTGCCATCAAGAATAGCGTCTGGCTTGCCTCTATGCACGACATTTTTTTTATTAATTTCTGCAACATTCGCGGTCTTTTTACTAATTTCCTTTTGTTGAACACAACCCCTCTTGTTCTATAGAAACCTCATCTCTTGTTCTTAACTGAAACTCAGGTGCTTCGGTGCGCTGACAGTAAACCTCATTTTGTTACCTCTTACTGTCTCCTCATACTGTCTATATTCTCAATTTTCAGCCAAAGAAGATTGATGAGCATATGTGTGCAACTATGTTGTTTGTTCTCGTATCTCTAATTTGGACTCTTCTGAATTCTCTACTTTATGGTTTAAGCTCTTTTGCAATTCAACTACTAAATTTATTTGTTCTGTCTATTTATTTCCAAATTCTACTGACTATAAAAAATTCTTAGACTATTTAAACTCCAAAGAACAAAAGCCCTTAACACTGATTTATTTTCTGATCTTTCTATAGAAGCTATTGTAGATGGCCACCGTTCTTCCTTTAAATCTATAAATAGTGGTGTTCCTCAAGGATCTGTCCTATCCTCAACTGTTTTTCTACTTTTCATTAATGACCTTCTCAATATTACTTCGTCACTTATCTATTCCTATGCTGATGACTCCGCCTTTCATTACCCATGTCACTTTAAAAGACGCCTCTCCCAACAGCAGTTAATTGACTCAAGAAGAGTGGCCTTGGAGCACCTGACCTCTGATCTTTCTCATATTTCAAATTGGAGCAGAGAAAACATGGTCGTTTTCAATGCCTCAAAACCTCAATTCCTCTATCTTTTTACTCGACTCAACCTTCTACACAACTATGACATCTTCGAAAACACTCAACTCAAACTTTCACCTGTCCTCAATATTTTCAGTTTTTTTTTCTTGTGATATTTCTT
>SEYY01022670.1:135000-145000 GCA_009176605.1 Armadillidium nasatum | reverse complement strand
TGAAATGGAAATGTTAAATGGGTCAAATTTTAAGATTAATTAAAGACACATACACTAAAATATTCATTCAAAGATTTGCCTTAAAAAAATTCTATTTTTCTTTTTTTTTAAGTTACAGATTTAAAATAAAAATTCTAAACCTTTTGTTCCGTGCTTTTAAAATATTTCTCTCATCGATGCTTAGAACTGGTCGATTTTGATAGCTGCAGAATTAATCCCTCTTTTTTTTTTTAACAATTCTTCATTACTATTGTTTAATTCACCATTCCAGTTATTACATATTAATTATAGCAAAGTATGAATAAGTAATTGCTGCTAGCGCAGAGAAAGTCCGCCAATTAAGGATTCGAAACCACGCCCACCAGTGGTCAAGAATACCTTTGATTTGGCTGGGCCTGAGCTGGGTTTTCTATCCAAACCCAAATAATTTATGTAACTTATCAAATTGGCCTGGAATAACAAATACCTAATTTCCTCTGGTTAATAACTTTGAAAATATAATTTGAAATACTATGATATAAATTTCAGGATAACGAAACTGTGACTGTTTCGATGAAGTAATTTCAAGCAATTTCAGTCTGTGATTGGTCAATTGATTTAAATCTGGCAACTTACTTCCGAGAACGTCGAAAATGGAATGACATCACTACCGCGTTTCTTTGTTGATTTGAATTTGGGAATTTGCAACATAACTCATAATTTATGGAAGGCAAAACTGCTAATCGATTTCATTACTTATTATATCAATACTTTGATTATAGTTAGAAATTCTATTATCCGTAATTTCACGCTGTCACAAAGACTTTCTTAGCCTAATAAATTTTTCATCCTAAAGCTATACGAATTATTCAACAACTTAGTTTCCCCTAGTTATATAGTTATCTATTGCAACTTTTACGACATAATTATGGCCATACAGTGTAACAAACAGTGCATCAAAATGTATTCTATAACTTTTGCAACTTCATGCCTAATAATAATAATAATAATAATAATAATAATAATAATAATATAATAATAATAATAATAATAATAATAATAATAATAATATATATATATATATATATATAATATAATATATATATATATATATATATATATATATATATATATATATATATATATATATATATATATATATATATATATATATATATATATATATATATATATATAATATATATATATATATATATATAAAAAAAATAATAAAGTAAATGACATTGACAATGATAAAAGTGATAAATCCTTGAAAGAACAGGTAACGTGCGAACAAAAGCTATCTAAAACTCCCCCCCCCCAAAATAGGACAATTTTTTTTTTTTTTTTTAGATATAAAAAAAATTGCTTGTCTAGCGTGACTGTGATGTAATTTCAAAGGAAAAAAATATTGAATTTTATTATTATATTATATATATATATATATATATATATATATATATATATATATATATATATATATATATATATATATATATATATATATATATATATATATATATATATATATATATATATATATATTTCACCTCTGGTGGGCAAAGGCCAGAGGCCTACCAAATTTCCACCAGAGTTAGGGGGAAAGTCGGGAACATGGTCAAATTAAAGGCCGACATGACCTGATACACGGCGTTTGAAAGGTGTTAAGTCATAGGAAGTTGGAAAAATAGATGAAGGAAGTGTGTTCCAGACTTTACCAGTAGAGTACATGTAAGATTGAGCATAGCGGTTAAGTCTGGGGTCAGAGAGTTGGACAGAGAAAGGATGAGAACTGTGTAGAAAGCGATGTCGCACGAGCCCTTCTCAGTGGAGGAGGTATGCGACGAGAGAGTTCAGAAGAGCAAGTGTCCGTTGTAATAGCGATAGTATAGAGAGAGTGACGCAACAATTTCGACGGGCAGAAAGAGATTGGAGAGAATTAGTGAGAGCAGGAGAGTTGATAAGACGAAAAGCTCTAGACTCCACCTTTTCCAGGAGAGCTGTATGTGTGGAACCACCCCAGATGTGTGACGCATACTCCATACAGGGGCGAACAACACCCCTATACAGAGCAAGCAACTGGGGTGGTGTGAAGAAATCTGAAGGCGCCTCAGAACACCCAACCTCTTAGAAGCTTGTTTAGAAAGAGAGGTAATGTGATCTTTCCAAGAAAGATCACGAGAAAAAGAAACACCGAGAATATTAAGGAGAGATGAAGGTTTGAGTTGAGTGTTTTCGAAGAAGATATCATAGTTGTGTGGAAGATTGTGTCGAGTAGAGAGATGGAGGAATTGAGTTTTTGAGGCATTGAAAACAACCATGTTTTTTCTCTGCCCCAATTTGAAATGACGAGATAGATCAGAGGTTAGTTGCTCCAAGGCCACCCTCCTTGCGTCTATTAACTGTTGTTGGGAGGGGCGCCTTTCAAAATGAAAAGAGTAATGAAGGGTGGAGTCATCAGCATAGGAGTGGATAGGAGATGAAGTAATAGAGAGAAGGTCATTAATGAAAAGTAGAAAAAGTGTTGGGGATAGGACAGATCCTTGAGGAACACCACTATTAATAGATTTAAAGGAATGAACGGTGGCCGTCTACAACAGCTGCTATAGAACGACCAGAAAGGAAATCAGAGAGAGAAGGCCACAGAGAGAAGGATAGATTCCGAAAGAGGGAAGTTTGGAAATCAAAGCTTTGTGCCAGACTCTATCGAAAGCTTTCGATATGTCCAGCGCCACAGCAAAAGATTCACCGAAATGCCGAAGAGCGGAGGACCAAGAGTCAGAGAGAAGGGAAAGAAGATCACCAGTAGAGCGTTTCTTACGAAAGCCATACTGGCGATCAGAGATAAGATTAGAAGAATTGAGATGTTTCCAAATCTTCCTGTTAAGGATAGATTCGAAAACTTTAGAAAGAACGGAGGTTAAAGAAATGGGACGGTAGTTAGAGGGTTGAGAGGGTCCCCCTTCTTCGGCACAGGCTGAATGAGCGCACGTTTCCAGCAAGAAGGGAAGGTTGAAGTAGAAAGACAAGACGAAGAAATAGTTTACCAAGGCAGGGTGCAAGCTCGGAAGCACAAGTTTTGAGAACCACAGGAGGGATACCATCAGGACCGTACGCCTTCTTAGTGTTAAGCTCAGAGAGAGCAGAAATGAACGTCTTTAGAAGAAATTATAATTTTAGGCATAAATGAGTTGGAGGGGGTTGAAGGAGTAGGAATAGCTCCGGAATCGTCTAAGGTTGAATTTAAGGCAAAAGTTTGAGCAAAGAGTTCAGCTTTAGAAGGAAGGCAAAACGGCAGTTGAACCGTCAGAAGATACTAAAGGAGGGAAAGAGGAAGAAGCAAAGTTAGAGTTGACATTTTTTGCAAAATGCCAGAAAGGGCGTGAAGAAGAGGAACCAGAAAGATTATTGCATTTTGACGAGAGAAAGAGTTTTTGGTATCTCGAAGAATAGATTTTGCACGATTCCGGGATGAAATATAAGTTGCGTGAGTTTCTGGAGTTTGAAGACGACGGTAATCCCTGAAGGCAGCATCCCTGCGCGGATAGCACGAGAACAAGCAGAGTTAAACCAAGGTTTGTTAGGTTTAGTAGAAGGGAAAGAATATGGAATGTACGCCTCCATGCCAGAGAGAATCACCTCACTATGCCTCTGCCATATATATTTAATATTATATATATATATATATATATATATATATATATATATATATATATATATATATTATATATATATATATATATATATATATATATATATATATATATATATATATATATATAATATATATATATATATATATATATATATTATATAAGTTAAAAAAAAAAAATATCGATATTTCGATACAGAAGATAAAATATCGAGGTATCGGCTTAAAAAATATCATCGATATTTTTATGATAGGTAAAAAAAAATCGATAGCGATTTATATCAATATCGGCATCCTGAAATTACCATTGTCTTCACATTCTAGAAGCTCATTCAGCTTTTATTTCAACTCGGAATTGTGCAAAATTTATTTTTCATTTGCTATTATAACTTATTTTTCTATAGAAAATACATTAAAAAAAATTCTAACTTCGCTTCCTTTTCTTATCCTGCAGTTTTTTCTGAAGACAAAACTAGTGTTTTAACTTCTGCTAAAATTGAATTCTTCGCTCAAGCCTTTCCTTATATTTTAAACCTACCATTATTATTTCTCTTAAAGATTCTCTCTCTCTCTCTCTCTCTCTCTCTCTCTCTCTCTCTCTCTCTCTCTCTCTCTCTCTCTCTCTCTCTCTCTCTCTCTCTCTCTCTCTCTCTTCTCTCTCTCTCTCTCTCTCTCTCTCTCTCTCTCTCTCTCTCTCTCTCTCTCTCTCTCTCTCTCTCTCTCTCTCTCTCTCTCTCTCTCTCTCTCTCTCTCTCTCTCTCTCTCTCTCTCTCTCTCTCTCTCTCTCTCTCTCTCTCTCTCTCTCTCTCTCTGAGAGTTTAATACCAAGAAAGCATATGATCCTGATGGAATCTTTCATGTGGTTTTCAAAACTTGTCATTCTGAGCTTACACAATGTCTAGGTAAATTTTTTCGTCCTTTTTATTATACATATTATGTCCGGTGGATAAAGGCTAAAAGCCTACTAAATTCCATCGGCGTTTGGGAAGATCTATAAACCCAGAGTCAAAATAAACGCCAAGAAGCTTGTAAAGTGTGCAAGTCAAAGGAAGTTCGAAAAATAGATAAAATGAGTGTGTTTAGAGTTCAGACTTTACCAGTACTTACTGTACATGTAAAGCCGAGCATAGGGGTTAAGTCTGTGGTTACAGAGTTGGACAGAAAAAGAATAAGATTGTGTGGAAAGGTGAGAAAGGTATATGCGGCTAAAGAGCTGAGAAGTGCAGTGCAACAATATGACGACTAGAAAGATTGAAGAGAGTTAGTTGGAGTAGGAGAGTTAAAACGAAAAACGCTAGATTCCACCTTATAAAGGGGTTTTGGTGCAGTATGTGTGGAACCATCCCAAATATGAGATACATACTTGATACAACAACTAGGAGGGCGAGAAAAAGTTCCAAAAGCGAGTCAGAACCTTTAATCTCTTAGAAGCTTGTTTAAAAAGAGAAGTAATGTGATCCTTCCACGAAAGATTACGAGAAAAAGAAACAGAACAGACCCTATCTTCTTTAACTTCTCCTTCGTGTTGGACGTGTGCTCCCATTCGAGTTAATGCCAAAAAATGCCGACTCTCTACTATAGTTCTAATTATCTAGTACTTTTACTACTGTTCTTTCAAAAGATTTAGAATTTATCCTTTACAAAATGATCTGAAGACATCTTAATTTTTTAAACGTCATATCATTTCACCAATGTGACTTCCGTAAGAAGCGCACTACTGATGATCTTTTCTTACTTCTCCCTAATTATTATTGGTCCTCTACTCTTCGGCATTTTGGTGAAACTGAGCTACGGAGCTAGACAAATCGAAGCTTAGGATAAAGTCTAACACATCTTTGTTTTTGAATTTCAAGTTTTCAGTATCTATGTTTTTTCCTTAATTTTCTCTCTGATTTCCCTTCCTGTGTGACTCAAAAGCAGCTGTTGTAGATGGTCCTTGTTTATCCTTTGAATCAATCAATATTTGTGTTCCTCAGAGTTCTCTTCTATCACCAACTCTTCTACAACATTTTACTAATGACCTCTCATGATTGACGATTCCAAAATTCAACACTCTTTTCATTTTTGAAAGTCACCTTATTCAACTTCAAATTGTTGATGGCGTCAAACATTACTCTCCAAATGAGAGTGATTTTGTGATTTAATTTTGTGCCATAACCATGATAGTAGAATCCGAACTGGAAACTCATCACTTTTTAAATCGGTAAAAATTTCGATTTTTAAAGTTTTCTCCATGGAATAGAATCCAATTCTTTAAACTTTAGAATAGAATCCAATTCTTAGGAATGGAATTCAACTCTTTAAACTTTGGAATGAAATCCAATTCTTAGGAGTGGAATTCAATTCTTTAAACTTTAGAATGGAATCCAATTCTTTAAACTTTTGGATTTACAGTTATTCCTATTCATCAAATCATTAATTTTATAATAAGAGACCATTTCAATTTTCACTGTGGTATAAACTTGCAGGCATGACGATTAGCATACGAAACGAATCAGCTTCAAAAATTCCGGAAAACGAGTTAATATTTTGAACTTTAACATTTACTTATATTTTGTACAAGAAATTTGATTAATTAGAGTCACTTCTAAATGGATGTTTCCTGAATATTTTTAAGATTGATAATTTTTTTTAAAAAAGTATATATATATATAATATATATATATATATAATATATATATATATATATATATATATATATATATATATATATATATTATATATATATATATATATATATATATATATATATATATATATATATATATATATATATATATATATATATATATATATATATATATATATATATATATATATATATATATATATATATATATATATATATATATATATATATATATATATATATATATATAGTATATTATATATATATATATATATATATATATATATATATATATATATATATATATATATATATATATTATATATATATATATATATATATATATATATATATATATATATATATATATATATTTATATATATCATTTACATATATATATATATAATATATATATTGAAGATATTGTTGCTCCTTTTGAGCTTAATTTTAATGATAAAGAGAATAGCAAAAAACAAGTAGAGCATTCTATATATACAATGATCAACTTTGAGAATCTTCTTATTAATAAATAAAATTCTTATATATATTGACTTTATTATGATAAAACTATAAATAACGTTTCGGCCTTTTTTTTGGCCATCTTCATGATTTTATCTGAAAAATTTTTATAAAATGGTACAATAAAGTCACAAAAGTCAAACAACAACAAAAAAAAAAAGAACAATAATGATAACACAAATAAACACATCTAATAAATGAACCTAAGAACTGTGAAAACTTAAGTGAATAGGTATAATTAAGAATGAATAATTAACAATTATATGAGAATCAGGAATAATGATAATGTTCTTTATCAAAATATCAGACATGACAAAATTAAAAAAGGTACACAACAAACTAATATTTAAACGGATGAACTATCGGGAACGTGACTGCTAGGTAACTGGAATAAACTTAAATGATAGACAAAATGAAAAAAAAAAAAAAAAAAAATGACACGTACGTACAAACACATAAACAAAAGCAATATATGGTTATAAAATAAAATAATAATATATACATAATAATACATGGTATAAATTATAAAGATAATATATACAGACTATAATATATAGATAACTAAAAATAAAAAATAAACAATAAAAAAATAAATAATAAAAAAAAATAAATAAATAAATAAAAAAGAAGAAAAAAAATATAGAAAATAAAAAATTTATATCAAAAACAATAATATAAACTAACATACTAAGTATAGATTTAAGAGCTGCTACTATGGACTGAGATGAGTTGTACACTCAGAATGATGTCTGAAGGAATCATGACTATAACAATATAAGAAGTTGAACAATTGGAGCGTTCCAAAGTGTAGAGAGTGTTAGCAAGTAATATGGAATAAAAGATCGGATTAAGTAACAAAATTTAGAGATCGGTGACAAGCAAGGGCATAGTAGATCTCAACAATAATCTTTCTACTATGCCCTTGCTTGTCACCGATCTCTAAATTTTGTTACTTAATCCGATCTTTTATTCCATATTACTTGCTAACACTCTCTACACTTTGGAACGCTCCAATTGTTCAACTTCTTATATTGTTATAGTCCTGATTCCATCAGACATCATTCTGAGTGTACAACTCATCTCAGTCCATAGTAGCAGCTCTTAAATCTATACTTAGTATGTTAGTTTATATTATTGTTTTTGATATAAATTTTTTATTTTCTATTTTTTTTTTCTTCTTTTTTATTTATTTATTTATTTTTTTATTTTTTTATTTTTTTTGTTTATTTTTATTTTTAGTTATCTATATATTATAGTCTGTATATGTTATCTTTATAATTTATACCATGTATTTATTATGTATATATTATTTTTTATTTTATAACCATATATTGCTTTTGTTTATGTGTTTGTACGTACTGTCATTTTTTTTTTTTTTTTTTTTCATTTTGTCTATCATTTAAGTTTATTCCAGTTACCTAGCAGTCACGTTACCGATAGTTCATCCGTTTAAATATTAGTTTGTTGTGTACCTTTTTTAATTTTGTCATGTCTGATATTTTGATAAAGACATTATCATTATTCCTGATTCTCATATAATTGTTAATTATTCATTCTTAATTATACTTAACACTTATTCACTTAAGTTTTCACAGTTCTTAGGTTCATTTATTGGATGTGTTTATTTGTGTTATCATTATTGTTCTTTTTTTTTTTTGTTGTTGTTTGACTTTTGTGACTTTATTGTACCATTTTATAAAAATTTTTCAGATAAAATCATGAAGATGGCCAAAAAAAGGCCGAAACGTTATTTATAGTTTTATCATAATAATATAATATAAGAATTTTATTTTATTAATAAGAAGATTCTCCAAAGTTGATCATTGTATATATAGAATGCTCTACTTTTTTTTGCTATTCTCTTTTATCATTAATATATATAATATATATATATATATATATATATATATATATATATATATATATATATATATATATATATATATATATATATATATATATATATATATATATATATATATATATATATATATATATAATTCATCTGGTTTTATTTAGGGTATCAAGAATATTTAGGATAAATGAAGGTTTGGGTTGTGCGTTTTCGAAGATGTCATATTTTTGTGGAATATATGTCAAGTAGAAAGATTCATGGAATAACAGAATTTTTGTCGCATTGAAAATAATCATATTTTCTCTGTCACAATAAGAAATTCATAAAAGATCAAAGGTTAAGTGCTGTAGGCTACCCTCCTAGAAATAATTAAATGTTGTTGGGTGAGACAGACTTCAAAATGAATAAGGGAGGGTAGAGTTATCGGCATAGGAGTGAATTAGTGATGAAGTAATAGAGAGAAGGGAAAAAAGTTGGGATAGAAGAGATAACCCCAAAATAGAGCACATTCTCTCACCTTCTTTCTCTAAAATCATCATTTAAGGTGATTTCAATGTCCACCATCACCAATGTCTCTCTTCGAGTTCTCAGGATATAGTCGGTGAACTTCCCTTCCATTTCTCTTTCCAAAATGACCTTGAGCAGATGGAGCAGCTCACTACTAGTTTCTTCACTGCCTTGGAGATAAACCCAATATTCTAGACCTTTTTTTACCTTCTAATCTTTCTTCTTTCACTGTTAACCTTTGTCCTCCTCTGGGTTCCTGCATTCACTTTCTTAATTCTATATTCTTCTGCCTCTTCAAGCTTTCCTCAAGAAGGGACCCCATCTTTTTCGCAGAAAAGTTTTACTCATTCCACGTCAAATAGTCTGGTTTGTGGTCATGTTTCTTTGATTTCCTGTAGAATGATCATTGTTTCCGGCGGAGGGATCCTTCCGAGTGTACAGCGCGTAACCGAGGTGATTCTGACATGGAGGCATACATTCCATATTCTTTCGCTTCAACTAAACCTAACAAACCTTGGTTTAACACTCCTTGTCACAGGGATGATGCCTTCAGGGATTAATGTTGTCTTCAAACTCCAGAAACTGATTCAACTTATATTTCATCTCGATATCGTGCAAAATATATTCTCTGTAACACCAAAAACTCATATAAATATTTACATTTTGTACAAACAAATAATAATAATAATAATAATAATAAATAATTAATAATAATAATAATAATAATAATAATAATAATAATAATAATTTTTCCGATTTCTCTTCCTCAGCTTTTCTGGCATTTTTTAAAATATGTTAACTCTAACTTTGCTACTCCCTCTTTCCTTCTTCAATTATCTTCCGACGGCGCAACTTCCG
>SEYY01022670.1:125000-130000 GCA_009176605.1 Armadillidium nasatum | reverse complement strand
ATTACAAAATATAAATTCTAAAAATAAGATAAAATTGTATGATTTCGAGGGTAACTGCTAGGATAAATAACCTTGAGGTGCATTTGAGAGTCATTTCGTGTTGAATTTTGATACTAATGCGGAAATATTCGTCAGACTATTTTTTTTTAATGTTTAGTTTATATTTTGAATTTAAATAATTAACAGTTAACTATTTCTAGTTTATAAAGACAATAACAAACAAATAAACCTGCATACATTGTTGAGAAATTATATTGAATGAGTTTATTACATGTCTTATGTCTTACAATGAGAAAGTAAACAATTGTCAGGAAGGAAGAATATGTTGATAAATATTATTTAGAATTTATATTTTTATTAGGCCAGTAACTTAATTACAAGAACAAGTATGACTACCCGAATATTTATTTATATATATATATATATATATATATATATATATATATATATATATATATATATATATATATATATATATATATATATATATATATATATATATATATATATATATATATATATATATATATATATATCCGTAAGGGAGTGGGGGGGTCTCGGAGTGTGCAGAGCGCATAACCGAGGTGATTCACTCCGTCATGGAAGCATACATTCTATATTCCTTTCCTTCTAGTAAACCTAACAAATCTTGGTTTAACTCTACTTGTTCTCGTGCTATCCGCCGTAGGAATGGTGCCTTTCAGGGTTTACCGTCGTCTTCAAACTTCCGAAACTCATTCAACTTTCACTTCATCTTGGAATCAGGAAATAATCTATTCTTCCTAACACCAAAAACTCATTTCTCCGTTGAAAATGTAATAATCTTTCTAGTTCCTTCTCTTCACTCTCTTTCTGGTATTTTGAAAAAAATGTTAACTCTAGCCTTACTTCTTGCTCTTTCCCTCCTCTTGTATCTTCTGACATCACAACTGTCATTTTGAATTCTACTAAAGCTTAACTCTTCCCTCAAACTTTTGCCTCTAATTTCACCTTAGACGATTCCGGATCAAAACCTACTCCTTCAACCCCCTCCAACTCATTTATGCCTAATATTATAATTTCTTTTAAAGATATAATTTCTGCTCTTTTTGAGCTTAACAGTAATAAACAATGATATTCCACCTGTGGTTCTCAAAACCTGTGCTTCCGAGCTTGCATCCTACCTTGGTAAACTTGGTAAACCTCCACTAGGTCTCCCCCTACCTCTTACACCTTCCACTTCTGATACAAACATCTCCTTAACCAGTCTCCCTTCAAGCATCCTACAAACATACCCAAACCACCTCAGCATGTTCTTTCATCTCTCCCAACTATATCATTTTTCCAGGCACACATCTCTTTTATTCTAACATTCCTGATTCTATCCTTTCTTCCTACACCACATACCACTCTCAGACCCTTTAATTCGAAAACCTCAACCTTTTTCTCTTCCTCGCATTCAACCTCCACACCTCGCTACCATACATAACCACCGGTATACAGCATCCTTCAAACATTTTGTTCTTCACCTCTCTTGTTAAACGTCTCCTCTTCCAAATATCCCTCAAGCCTTCCAACACCTTCTCTCGCTGTCTCTCATTATACACCATACTTCATCTTTCTCACTACCATCCCCCCCAAAAAAAAAATTCACACCCATGCAGAAATTTAAATGAATTAACCCACTCCAACCTCTCCTTCCCCACCTTGATTTGCAATTCATCTCTCCCACTTACATTCCTCTCCCCTCCCTCCCTATTTTTCATCCATACCACTTCACTCTTTAAGCCTAACTCATCACAACCTTTAACAAACTCTTCCACCAATGCCTATAAATCCCCTTGTGTCTCAGACAAAAGTACAACGCCATCCGCATTCAATAACACATTCGCACTCCATATAATATTTTGATTCCTCATTCTCACCACTTTATTTAAATAAATTAAATAACCCCGGAGATATTACACAACCTTGTCTCGATTTATTGTTCACCTCAAGAACCTCAGTTTTCATTTTATTTATTCTCACACATTCTGTATTATTATTATTATTATTATTATTATTATTATTATTATTATTATTATTATTATTATTATTATTATTATTATTATAATACCCTCAATTACTTTCTCCTCAATTCCTTACTCACTCAAAACCTCTCACAACTTACTCCTGTCCACTCTATCATAAGCTTTTTATAGTTCCATAAAGCATATTAACATATCCTTCCCTATTTCATTATTTTTCTCCTCAAACATAAAAACAAAACAAAAAATATATATATATATATATATATATATATATATATATATATATATATATATATATATATATATATATATATATATATATATATATATATATATATATATATATATATATATATATATACCTCAGAATGATGCGTCAGGAACCCAAAGCAGTTGCAGATGCTCCTTTAAAAGTATGGATGATCTTCCTTCGTCAGTTGCTGAATGTTTTCAGGATTCCACTCTGATCAACAAGATTCAAAACACTCTTCTTCTCTTCATCGGAAGAGGAAGCAGGTTTGTGCTTCAAAGGAAGATCTTTCTCAATTTTCATTCTGGATTTAATATGCATTTTAATTTTACAGCTTATAAATAATAATATTGTACTACTACTACTAGTAATAATAATAATAATAATAATAATAATAATAATAATAATAATAATATTGTAATAATTGCAGACACTATTATAATAATAATAATAATAATAATAATAATAATAATAATAATAATAATAATACTGTAGGCAGAAACATTATTATCTAATCAATGATAACTAGACACACACACACACACACACACACGTATATATATATATATATATATATATATATATATATATATATATATATATATATATATATATATATATATATATATATATATATATATATATATATATATATATATATATATATATATATATATATATTTGAGTAAATAGAAAAGACAGGAATATTCGCAGAAATGAATATATGAATATAACGGTCTGAATAAAGGTCAAGTTAAAGATGGAGTGAATGATCAAATGAACAAATATTGAAAGAGGTCAGAAATTTTTTTTTTTTGAAAGAGAGAGAGGGAGTGACTCAGCAACGAAGGGCATATATGGAGTCCCTCCAGGCAGACAAAATATTTCCGTTAAGGTCATCACGAGTTTAAAGGCAAGTACATCCGTTCGCCGAGAGATTTCGTCAGGCTCTCAGAGGATAAGATTTTTAAAAGAAAACTCGTGAAGAATTTTTGAATATTTGAATATTAATTTTGAATATGAAAAAAAAAAAAAATAGTTTTTGAGAATCTATTTAATCCTTTTTTGGAATATTTTACCGAAAGCCCATATTTATTTATTTATTTATTTATTTATTTATTATTTTTTCTTTCTTTCTTTTTTTTTAAAAGGTCATTTCCATTATATTAAAAATCTTTTTTCCTTGTCTGTGTATTTGCTGTTGGCAATTTATTTGAAAAAAATTTTTTTTTATCTTTTTTATTATTTTTTAATTTATTTATTTTTTGAGTACGATATTTTCACACTGATTTTCAACTCCAATTTTATACTCTGACACTTTCTACCCACAAAGCTTATTTTGAATACATGATTCTTTGATTAGTAATAATAGAAGACCTACAGCTACTATGGCATTCAGTTTCTTTAATTGTATTATTATTATTATTATTATTATTATTATTATTATTATTATTATTATTATTATTATTATTATTATTATATTAATTATTTATATTATTTTAATTATTTTAATTTTTTTGATAAAGCTGTTAAAATTATAATATTTATATATATATATATATATATATATATATATATATATATATATATATATATATATATATATATATATATATATATATATATATATATATATATATATATATATATATATATATATATATATATATATTTTAACAGGTACAAAATAGTAAACACAACAAGCTGCTCCTTTCTCTCCTTATTGAATCAAAGAAAAAAAGAATTAGAATCGAATTCAGTTTTAGTTTTGAATACTCATAAAGATGAACCAAAGGTTAAGAGAAAAGAACCTCTTAAACACGTGAATTCACTTCCTGTTAGACCAAAGACTACGTCGCCTCCTGCAGATGAAAAACACAATAATATTATTGTTAAAAGTGAAGAGGATCATGACGAAGGTGAACGGTACACTTACATCTACGGAGAAGATCGATACCGAACCAAAGATGATTCCCTTTTAAGACAATATCTGACTCTTCAGCAACTTGCTATCTCCAGGAGGCACTGTAGTCAACTTCGTCGGATAAGGGACTCTCTTCTGAATGGAAAAGCTTGTTGTACTTCATCTATAAGACGCGTCCCTACCAAGGAGCAAGAAGAATTGAGGAACTTCCTCCTGGATGTCGGTTTCGTTCAGTATTACGCATTGCTAAACAGACACGGCTACGATTTTGAAACCGCATCGCATATGAACGCGTTCGATTTGGCTGCGGTTGGTATCGCCGAGCCATTACATAGGATGGCCTTAAAATATGAACTGGACCAGGTATATTATATTAATTTATTATACCGTATGTATAATTAATAAGTAATTGAAATGCATTTCTTCTCACACAGTTAAAAGTTAAAAAATAATAATTATTATTATATAAACAATAATGTAATAATAAATAAACATTGACTTAATTAGTAATCCAATTAAAAATTCCGAAAATTTCGTTTTAAAACAAACAAACAAATAAATAAATAAAAAAAATAATAAAAAAGTTACTACTACTAGAACTACTAAAAATATTTTATATTTATTGAAACTTTAGAAATATGAAAATATAAAGTATTATATGAAATTGAATAGGGCTCTCTCTGCCCGTGAGAGGTGGTGATGTGTATTATAATAATAATAATAATAATAATAATAATAATAATAATAATAATAAAAAGTTACAACTACTAAATAATAATAATGATAATAAAAAGTTACAACTACTAAATAATAATAA
>SEYY01022670.1:120000-122500 GCA_009176605.1 Armadillidium nasatum | reverse complement strand
GAAAGCGCCTCAGAACACCTAACCTCTTAGTAGGTTGTTTAGAAAGAGAATTAATGTGATATTTCCAATAAAGATCACAAGAAAAAGAAACACGATAATATTAAGGAAAGATGAAGGTTTGAGATGTGTGTTTTTGAAGAAAATATTACAGTTGTGTGGAAGATTGGGTTGAGTAGAGAGATGGAGGAACTGAGCTTTTGTTGGCATTGAAAACGACTATGTTTTCTCTGCCACAATTTGAAATACGAGATAGATCAGAGTTCAGATGCTCCAAGGCTACCTTCCTTGCCTCTATTAACTGCTGTTAATAGACGCAAATTGAAAAGAGTTATAAAGGGTGGGGTCATCCGCACAGTAGTGGATAGGAGATGAAGTAACAGAGAGGTCATAAATGAAAAACAGGAAAAGTGTTGGGAATAGGACAGGTCCTTGAGGAACACCACTATTAATAGATTTATAGGATGAACGGTGGCCGTCTACAACAGCTTCTATGGAATGACCGAGAAGGAAATCAGAGAGAAGGATAGATTCCGAAAGAGGGAAGTTTGGAGACCAAAGCTCTGTTCCAGACTCTATCGAAGGCTTTGGATATGTCCAGCGCGACAGCAAAAGATCCATCTAAATGCCGAAGAGCGGAGGACCAAGAGTCAGAGAGAAGGGAAAGAAGATCACAAGTAGAGCGTTTCTTACGAAAGCCATACTGGCGATCAGAGATAAGATTAAAAGAATTGAGATGTTTCCAAAGATTCCTGTTAAGGATTGATTCGAAAACTTTAGAAAGAACGGAGGTTAAAGAAATGGGACGATAGTTAGGGTTAAGAGGGGTCCCCTTCTACGGCACAGGCTTAAGAGAAGGTTGAAGTAGAAAGACAAGATAAAATAGTTTACCAAGGCAAAATTCAAGCTCGAAAGCACAAGTTTTGAGAACCACGGGAGGGATACCATCAGGACCATAAGCCTTGTTAGTGTTAAGCTCAAAGAGAACAGAAATGACGCATTTTGAAGAAATTACATTTCCAGGCATATGAATGAGTTGGAGGGGGTTAAAGGAGTAGGAAGATCTCCGGAATTATGTAAGTGTGAATTAGAAGCAAAAGTCTGAGCGAAGAGTTCAGATTTAGAGGAAGAGCTTAAGCGTGTAAGAACAAGGATAAGAAGTTAAAAAAAGATCAAGTATGTTAAGATTTCATCATCAAGACAGTTGTGTCAGGGTAAAAAAAAAAGAAATAAAATCAAATGTTTCAAGTTGTGTGTAGTTATTTTATATAATATATATTATATATATATATATATATATATATATATATATATATATATATATATATATATATATATATATATATATATATATATATATATATATATATATATATATATATATATATATATATATATTTTTTTTTTATTAAAAGTTTACTGTTTTTGTAAATGATATAAGGAAATATCATTGAAGCCTACGTTTTAACATGAAGTATTAAAGTTTTAATTAATTTACTCATATTCCGCAGTAAAAAAGGAAGTCAGAATTTAACCAAAAAATATTAAAAAAAAAAAAAAAAAAAAATCTTGATTAAATTAAGCTACAATTTGAAGTTAAATGAAAATTGGACAAAATGAAAGCAATTTTTTTTTTTTTTAAAGTGTTTCATATTTTTCTCGAGTATTCTAACGCCCTAACCGAAATCTAAGCTTTAACAATACAACTAAATGTAATATTTTTACATTCCTATAAAGAAAATACCTCAAATACCTTTCTTAAATAATCGTAGAAGCCAGTTTGAGGACATGAAAGTGGTGTGAAAATGAAAATTAATTTTTAAATGTATCCTGTTTTTATAAATGTTATACTGAAATATGAAAATTTATAGTTTAAAATGAAGCCTGAAAAAAAAGTTTATTTTTTATTGAAGAATAATCTGAAAGCTAATGAAGGTTTATTATTTGTAGCAATATCTCGAAGTAATAATGGAGGTCAGCTTTTTACCTTAAGCCTGAATATAATATTTTGATGTTTGATTAACTTAAATTATACAACAATCCGAAGTAATCAAAGAAAAGTGGTAAAAAAAAAAATAAAAAAAAAAAAAGATAATTTTTAAAAATGTTTTTCATTATTTTACAGGATATTCTGACGACCTACGCTTTAACAGTTCGTCTCAAAAAAGATTTTTATTTTTATTAAATTCCTACAGAGGAGATGTCTCGAACACCTGTTTAAATTACCCAAAAATCGGGTGTGCGGATATGAAAGTGATACAAAATGAAAATTACTTTTTAAAAGTGTACTTTATTTGTACCTAATATTACAAAGTACTTTTTAACAAAAACAGTGAAAAGAAAGTTTATAAATATTTAATGAGGAAAAATTTTAATCATCTGCTTGTATTATCCTTCAGTTGGAAGTAATTATGCTAGAATTAGTAATGAAATTGAAAGTTATACAAAATGAGAGATAACTTTTAACAATGTTTACATATTTTTATCAGATATTCTCACATAG
>SEYY01022670.1:85000-115000 GCA_009176605.1 Armadillidium nasatum | reverse complement strand
ATTCGATTTTAATGTATCTTTTTATGTATTTTAAAAATATATTATTGAATAATACTTTAGAATTAAAATAAATAAAATTTTGTATATTATTTCAATGTGAATTTATGAAACTTTTATAATAATGACTTTGTAAGCAATTTTTGTTAAAAATGAGAAACCAATAAAGTGAAAAAACCAATCATTTGTTAATTGATCCTTTTCATTTAGAGATAATTTCAAAAGGTCGTTAGCAAATATTGTTACATTCACTTTCCCCAAGAAAGCCGAAGAAGAAGCCGCACCGTCCAGAAGAAGACGTCCAAAGCAGAGGCAAGAAGCAGCCGTTCCCACAGCAGCGGAAGAAGAAGTTCCAACGCCTCTGCTACCAAAAGGAGACCCAGTTTGGCAGACTACTTTGCCCTCGACTGTGGTTCCTCCTTTGAAGTAGCCTTCCATCCAAGGCTACGGACGGTCCGCGGGCTTTGAAGAGAAGTGGTGGCTACCACACGACTACCAGTCGGCATTCCACAAAGGGGACTTAGAAAACACCCAGCCTCCTGATTGATTCCCCTGCGCTACAACAAAGTGTAGCGACCTCCTGGACCATATATTGGTCAGGCCAGAGATAACTAGGTCGCTATATATATATATATATATATATATATATATATATATATATATATATATATATATATATATATATATATATATATATATATATATATATATATATATATATATATATATATTATATATATATATATATATATATATTCTGGTGTCAAATAATCAGTTGCCTAAATGAAATCCACCAGTTTAGAGGAAATTCATACAGTTATCACAGTTACCAAAGTGAAGTATCGACGAACTGAGAACAAACGGAGTTTGAAGTGCAGATCTAATAAAGTGCCTGAAATAGAAGAAAGTGCTTCCCAATTTTCCTTACAGAATACGTAAAAGGTTTATCCAAGTGAATAAATTCTGAGAACAAAGAGTTGGCAGGAACCAGGGATGAGGATGTTTGAAAATCGAGTGACATAAAACCTCCACAGCAAAGAAGTACATAATTACCGATTCAGAAAGAGCAGTGTTCATTATAATGGAGATATGACAGGGGTACTGTACAACAATTCTGGGGGTAGAGAGATTATGGAAAGTCGGTGATATTAGCGGAAGTAATAGGATGAAAATCACTATTTACTATGCCCTTTTCAAAACAGTTATTTGTGACACTTACTTCGAACTAGGACAAACTAGACCCTTACACAGAGTAAATAACTTAGCTTGATCAGAGAAGTACCAATGAAGAGTGTAAGCTCAGGAGCACCAGTGTTCAGAACCAGAGAGGGAATCCTGTCAGAATCATACTCCTCCTTAAGACAAAGATCGAAGGGAGCAGATACCAAAACTTTAAAAGAAATTGTAATATTATGTATGGTTGATATTGATGTAGTGAAGGGCGTAGAAATAGTTAGTAGTAATTTCAAGATAAGGTTCACGGTACAGATTTGAGAAGAAGTTCGATTTTGAAAGAAGGAAAATGAGTTGCCAGAAGAAACAAGTTGAAATGGAACAGCAAAACAAACCAACAAAAGTATTGTTTTGAGATATTTTGTATGGTAATGCGGGTATTAATGATGATGGTCGTGATGATGAAGATGATGATGATATGTAATAACAGGTTGACCATTAATTTATATACACTGACTGATTTTAAGACCATCTTTGTGACTGAGAATGTAACTGTTGCACGGTGGCTCGTATATATATATATATATATATATATATATATATATATATATATATATATATATATATATATATATATATATATATATATATATATATATATATATATATATATATATATATATATATATATATATATATATATATATATATATATATATATATATATATATATATATATAGGGGCCTTTTATGTAGGAGTCACCAAATATGTGGTGCAGGAGGTCCCTATACTGTGTAGCGCGAAGGGGGATAGATCAGGAGGCTGGGTATTTTTAATGTCCCCTTGTGGAATGCCGACTGGTAGACGTGTGGTAGCCACCACTTTTTGTTTAAGCCTCGGAGCTTTGGTAGCCTCAGATGGAAGGCTACTTCAAAGGAGGAACCACAGTCGAGGGCAAATGGTCTGCCAAATTGGGTTTCCTTTCGGTAGCAGAGGAGTTGGAACTTCTTCTTCTGGAACGTCTTTTTCTGCTGTAGTGGAGGCTTCTTGCCTCTGCTTTGGACGTCTTCTTCTGCTGCTGTAGTGGCGGTTTCTTCTTCCTTCTGATTTGGACGTCTTCTTCTGGATAAAGTGAATATTTCAATATTTGCTAACGACCTTTTAAAATTATCTCAAAATGTAAAGGATCAATTAACAAATTTGTTTTTCACTTTATTTTACTATTTTTAACAAAAATGGCTTACAACGTTATTATTATTAAAGTTTTATAAAATCACATTGAAATAACATACAAAATTTTAGATATTTAAAGTGGAAAATATTGTTTTACAATATATTTAAATATTATATATTAAAATATATTAAAATTGAAATTTTAAACATAAACATTTTTTTATTGCAAATACAAAACAATATAATATAAAACAAATATATTTTACATTTTATTATAGTTTTTATAATGGTTTTACCTTCCAGTTTCCCGGCAAAATTATTTCTTTTGGCGGGAACATAGAGAAAAAGCGCGGTAAGAAGTACATTCAGAATTCCTTATAGTAATATATGTAATTTACATTATATTTTAAATGTTTTGCTTTTTAAATTAATAGTTTATATCATTATACATTAATAATAATTATTTTTACAATAAAAAGAACTTTATTTTTATTTATTACATTTTTTTTTTTTTTTTTTTTTTTTTTTTTTTTTTTTTTTTTTTTTTTTTTTTTTTTTTTTTTTTTTTTTTTTTTTTTTTTTAAATTTTATGGTTAACTATTTTAAATGGCACTATATATATATATATATATATATATATATATATATATATATATATATATATATATATATATATATTATATATATATATATATATATATATATATATATATATATATATATATTAGGGATGGAGTCAAGTATCGGCATCGGGTATCCGGTATTGGTCTATAAAATTTTTTAAATTATTGGTATCGGTAAAAAAAGACCGATACCGATACCAAAATCGTGAATGAAAGAAAACTGATAATTTCTGTAGAATGATTGTTCCTTGACTGAAGTTTGTCACATTTTAAATTCTATTATTATTATTATTATTATTATTATTATTATTATTATTATTATTATTATTATTATTATTATTATTATGATTACTATTATTAGTTGAAATTTCACTTGCAATTTTCCAAAAGATTTTTCCTTTATTATTTCGTTCTTTTATTTGTTGACTGGTTTCGTCCGCAAACTGAAGATATGAATGATTAATTTTAAAATTTTAGGCCAAAAGGAAACTAATTTTAAATTCTGAAAAATTATTTATTATTATATTATTATTAGTATTATTATTATTATTATTATTATTATTATTATTATTATTATTATTATTATATATATATATATATATATATATATATATATATATATTATATATATATATATATATATATATATATATATATATATATATATATATATATATATCAAGCAGAAAAAGTAATGTTTATGGTCCATTATTAAATATTTTCAATCT
This sequence comes from Armadillidium nasatum, assembly GCA_009176605.1. Taxonomy (NCBI): domain Eukaryota; kingdom Metazoa; phylum Arthropoda; class Malacostraca; order Isopoda; family Armadillidiidae; genus Armadillidium; species Armadillidium nasatum. The sequence continues at coordinate 111,305 of SEYY01022670.1, read as the reverse complement.
TTCAAATTTCATAAATTCAGTTAAAAAAATTGTATTGGCATCGGTAAATTCTAGAGGTATCGGTATCGGTATTCGATATTGGCATCGGTTAAAATTTTGGTATCGCATCTATATAATATATATATATATATATATATATATATATATATATATATATATATATATATATATATATATATATATATATATATATATATATATATATATATATATATATATATGATGCCGATTCTAACAAATTTCCAATCAGCCGATGCCGATTTATATGCCCAAAATATTGCAATAAAATGCCAAAAAACTGCTACCAATTTCTATTTTAGATATTTTTTTTACCTTTTATAAATAATGCATATTATTATTATTATTATTATTATTATTATTATTATTATTATTATTATTATTATTATTTTTATTATTATTATTATTATTATTATTATTATTATTATTATTATTTAGTTCTTTACTTTTGAAATTACTTAATGTAATGATAGATTCAGTTGATATTGGACCTCAGCTGAACCATTTTCATATTTAAAATTTATATTGCAATATATAATTATTATAATTATAATAATTATGATTATTATAATTATTATAATATGGTCTAAATTATTTTTCACTAACCTTTTATTCATAAATCATGACTAATTCACGATCCACTTAAATTGATGCCTGACGTTATCAGTGAATATATATATATATATATATATATATATATATATATATATATATATATATATATATATATATATATATATATATATATATATATATATATATATATATATATATATATATATATATATATATATATATATCGCATCTCAATGCAATCTGGTGCCCAATGGTTCGCCTCATTTTCCCATCCATCCCACACATATGTAAAGGAGTTGGTACTCCCTTATTCATATATACCACAAACACTCACACTTTACACTTTCTTTATAAAGAAAATCATTTGAAATGGAGGAAATATGAGCAACAAGAGAAGCCAACACTGACGGCTTTCAAAAATTGCATCTTAACCACTAATCTCCCTGTACCAATGGAATCGACAGCATCAGGTGGTTGGTGCTGTCAAATTATTACCTCACTGTTCTGATGTAACGGTTTTCTTACTCCAACAATATATTCGCTGTTTTTATTCTAATTTCCACCTTGTCGAACATCACCTTTCCTTCTCTAGACCTCATCTTATTCTTGACTGACACTCAGGTGCTTTGAGAGCTCTTATGCTGTTCCCTTTTTCTGTCTCTATCCTCAATTTTCAGCCAAAGAAAGATGTTGAACGTGTTCACTCAACGACATTGTCTACTCTTGGGTTTCTAATTTTGCGTCTTTTGAATTCTTTTCTATTATGGCTTAAAACTCTCTTGCAATCTCCAACTAAATTCATCTGCTCTGTCTACAATTTAACACTTAATTCTACTAACTATCCTAAATTCTTCGACTATCTAAACTCCAAAATAGAACACATTCTTTCATCTTCTTTTTCTGGAATCTTCATTCTTGGTGATTTCAATGTTCAACAATGCCAATAGCTTTCCTCTAACTCTCAAAGTATAGCTAGTGAACTTATCTTTTATTTCTCAATTCAAAATGACCTTGAGCAGATTATGAAGCTCCTCACCGGTATCCCTGATCATCTTGGAGGTGAACCCAATATTTTGACCTTTTCTTCCTTTCTAATCCTTCTCCCTATTATGTCTCTCTTTTCATCTCTAGATTCCTCCGATCTCCTTTTTGTCTCTGTATCTTGTTTTGTCTCTTCTAGTCTTACGAGGGAAAGATTTCCGCATACTGCTAAGGAACCTTTGTAGTATAATTTCTGTTTCGGGAGAAGGTGTCCCTCGGAGTTCGAAAAATGTATAACCAATGTGATTTTTCCTGTAATTTAGACGTAAAACGTTATGTAATATTCAAATTTAACTTAAAATAATAATTGCTTCACCTCAATTTTCTCTCGTGCTGCCTTCAGAAATTACCGTCTTCTTCAAATTCTAGAAACTTTTACTACTCATATTCCATCCAGGAATCGTGCAAAATATATTCTACGTGAACACTTAAAACGTTTTCGTCTACGGAATATGTAATGATCTTTCTGACTCCCATTCATGCAGTTCTTTCTGGCATTTTGCAAAATATGTCAACTTCAGCTTTGCTACTTCATCTTTGCTTCCTTTAATATCCTCTGACGGTACAACTGACGTTTTACCTTTAGCTATGGCAGATTTCTTCGCTCAAACCTTTGTTTCTAATTCCACTCTTAGCGATTCCGGAACTATTTCTCTTTCTTCATATTCTCTAACTTAATTATGCGTAACACTTTAATTTTTTCAATTCTATTTCTGGTCTCTCTGCATAATAATACTGATGGTATCCCTCTTGTTGTTCTCAAAACTTGTGCTTCTAAGCTTTCATCCTGTCTCGGTACACTGTTTTATCTCTGCCTTTCAACTTCAACCTCCAGTTTCTGCTGGAAGTATGCTCTCATTCAACCACCGGAGAAGGGAGACCACTCTCAACATCATAGAAAGATACTGTTGAAGAACACGATAAAAGGTGGTTTCTCAAAAATTAATCATCGTCACTTAATTTGTTATGCGGCACTTATCCAAATATTTCTTCAATTAACTCGTCTTCTAATTAGAGCGTTTGCGATACTCAAAGCAATCTTGAAAATTTCGCCGCAAAATGTTTAGATTTTTGCTCCTGTCATCGTTAATATTCCTCTACTAATCAGTAAAACATTGAACAAAACGAAATACAAGAATGTGGTAGTTAGTACATTCGTGTTTTTGGTATCTTCCTTCCCAACGGTTCATACTCTTTTGGTTATTATTTTAAATATTATTTATTAAATATTATTTAGCGTTACTGACCACCAAGAGTTAAGACTTAAAACTAAAATGAATAAAATATTAAATTTAAAGTTTCTTATGAAAGTTCTAATAATATTTGAAGAGAAAGGAATATATCATATATTTATAATCATATTTATTTATAATAAAAATTTCCCTTACACATGAAATTAGGCTTCTTTATCGCAAAAATAAATGTTCGAAACCAGGCCTTAGCACAGGGCTTCACAAACTTTTTTCATCGCAACCCCCACCCCCCCTCTCATGAAGCCAATTTTTTTACTACACCATTTTGCATTTATCGTAAAAATAAAAAATAAAAAAAATAAAATTGAATAAATACGAAAACTTCTCGAGACACTTCTTTGAGTAGCTGTTTTTTAAAAGCAGTTTTACACATAGAAACGAGGAAAATTTTGATTTCTTTGTACGTTCCTTTTTCTTTCATTCTTTCTATTTTAACAGCAAAAGATAATAACATTTCTTCAACTCTTCTTAGGTCCTCTTTGAAGACTTCTCGGACCAGGAGGTGTCCGCATACTGAAGGATAAGAACTACAGTTCTGTTTAAAAATACTTATTCCTTCATTATTATTATTATTATTATTATTATTATTATTATTGTTGTTGTTGTTGTTGTTGTTGTTGTTGTTGTTGTTGTTGTTGTTGTTGTTGTTGTTGTTGTTGTTGTTGTTGTTGTTGTTGTTGTTGTTGTTGTTGTTGTTGTTGTTGTTGTTGTTGTTGTTGTTGTTGTTGTTGTTGTTGTTGTTGTTGTTGTTGTTGTTGTTGTTGTTGTTGTTGTTGTTGTTGTTGTTGTTGTTGTTGTTGTTGTTGTTGTTGTTGTTGTTGTTGTTGTTGTTGTTGTTGTTGTTGTTGTTGTTGTTGTTGTTGTTGTTGTTGTTGTTGTTATTATTATTATTATTATTATTATTATTATTATTATTATTATTATTATTATTATTATTATTATTATTATTATTATTATTATTATTATTATTATTATTATTATTATTATTATTATTTATTATTATTATTATTATTATTATTATTATTATTTTCAGACAAAATGAGTGCACTTCAAACCAAAGATCATCTATTAAGAACTTATATGTATGACACTTCTGAAGAGTATTATATGAAGGTATATATATATATATATATATATATATATATATATATATATATATATATATATATATATATATATATATATATATATATATATATATATATATATATATATATATATATATATATATATATATATATATATATATATATATATATATATATATATATATATATATATATATATATATATATATATATATATATATATATATATATATATATATATATATATATATATATATATATATATATATATATATATATATATATATATATATATATATATATATATATATATATATATATATATATATATATATATATATATATATATATATATATATATATTATGTCTCCTCTGGTGGGCAAAGGCCGGAGGCCTACCGAATTCCACCGGAGTTAGAAAAACTCTATCCTGGTCGATTGTGGTCGACATGTCCAGATACACGGCGTTTGAAAGTATGCAAGTCAAAGGAAGTTGGGAAAACGGATAAAGGGGGTGTATTCCACCAGACTTTACCAGTAGAGTACATGTAAGATTAAGCATAGCGGTACGTATTGAGTCATGAGATCTATGCTGAGAAAGGATAAGAATGTACAGAGAAGCATGTTGCACGAGCCATTCTTCAGTGGATGAGATATGCAAAAGCTTGAGAGTTCAGAAAAGCAATTTTTAAATTGTAATAGTGACGCAACAAGTCGACGGGCAGAAAGAGACTGGTGAAAATTAGTGAGAGCGAGAGAGTTGATAAGACGAAAAGCCCTAGACTCCATATCGTCAAGGAGAGTTATATGAGTGGAACCGCCCCAGAGGTGTGAAGCGTACTCCGTACAGGGGCGAACAACACCCTTATAAAGAGAAAGTAACTGAAGTGGCGTGAAAAAAAATCTGAAGGCGCCTCAGAACACTAAACCCCTTAGAAGCTTGTTTAGAAAAAGAAGCAATGTGATCCTTCCAAGAAAGATCACAAGAGAAGGAAACACCGAGAACATTTTGGACAGACGAAGATTTGAGTTGTGTGTTTTCGAAAAAGATGTCATAGTTGTGTGGAAATTTGTATCGAGTAGAGATATGAGGGAATTGAGGTTTTGAGGCATTGAAAACAAACATGTTTTCTTTGCCCCAATTTGAAATACGAGAAAGATCAGAGCTTAGTTGCTCAAAGGCCCCCCATTATAGCATCAGTTAACTGCTGCTGGGAAGGGTGCTTTTCAAACTGAGGTTTTGAGGCATTGAAAACAAACATGTTTTCTCTGCCCCAATTTGAAATACGAGAAAGATCAGAGCTTAGTTGCTCACAGGCCCCCATTATAGCATCAGTTAACTGCTGCTGGGAAGGGTGTTTTTCAAACTGAAAGGAGTAATAAAGGGTGGAGCAATCAGCATTGGAGTGGATAGGTGATGAAGCAATACAGGGATCATTAATGGAAAGTAGAGAAAGAGTTGGGGATAGGAGAGAATCCTGAGCAACACCATTATTAACAGATTTAAAGGATAAACGGTGGCCATCTTCAACAGCAGCTATAGAACGACCGGAAAGAAAATCGGAGAGAAGGATAAATTCTAAAAGAGGGAAGTTTAGAAATCAAAGCTTTATGCCAGACTCTATCTAAGGCTTTCGATATGTCCAGCGCGATAGCAAAAGATTCACCGGAATGCTGAAGAGCTTAAGACCAAGAGTCGGAGAGAAGGAAAAGATCACCAGTAGAGTGTTTTTTTTCAAAAGCCAGACTGGCGATCAGAGATAAGATTTAAAGAATTGAGGTGTTTCCAAATCTTTCTGTTAAGAATATATTCGAAAACTTTAGAAAGAACGGAGGCTAAATAAATGGGGACGGTAGTTGGAGGGTTGAGAGGATTCCCTTTTTCGGCACAGGCTGAATAAGCGCGTTTTCAGCAAGAAGGGGAGGTTGAAGTAGAAAGAAAGAGACGAAATAGATTACCAAGGAAGGGTGCAAGCTCAAAAGCACAAGTTTTGAGAACCACAGGAGGGGTACCATCAAGACCATACGACATCTTAGTGATAAGCTCAGAGAGAACAGAAATGACATCTTTAGAAGAAATTAAAATTTTAGGCATGCATGAGTTGGAAACAGAAACAGAAGGAATAGCTCTCTGAATCGTCTTAAGCTGAATTAGAGGAAAAAGTCTGAGAAGAGTTTAGCTTTAGAAGAAGGCAAAACGGCAGTTGTCCCTTCAGAAGATACTAGAGGAAGGAAAGAGGAAGAAGCGAAGTTAGAGTTGATATTATTTGCAAAATGTCAGAAAGGGCGTGAAGATGAGAAACCAAAATAATATTGCATTTTCTACGAAGAAAAGAGTTTTTGGTGTTGCGGAGGATAGAATTGCATGATTCCGGGATGAAATATAAGTTGCGTGAGTTTCTGGAGTTTAAAGACGACAGTAATCCTTAAATGCAGCATCACTGCGGCGAATAGCACGAGAACAAACAGAGTTAAACTAAGATATGTTAGGTTTAGTTGAAGGGAAAGAATATGAAATGTACGCTTCCATGACAATCACCTCTAGAAGAGGTGATCAGAGGAACCCAGAGGTGGATAGAGTTTGACAGTATAAGGAGAAGGATTAGATATTAGAAAAAAGGTCTAGAATGTTGGGATCTCCAAGAATCATATATATATAATATATATATATATATATATATATATATATATTATATATATATATATATATATATATATATATATATATATATATATATATATATATATATATATATATATATTTTTTTTTTTTTTTTTTTCACGTTCGATTGCAAGAATGTTAAATTTCTGCAATCGACACCACCCTGCATCATGCGGGATATGGTGCATTGTATATATAATATATATATATATATATATATATATATATATATATATATATATATATATATATATATATATATATATATATATATATATATATATATATATATATATATATATATATATAATATATAATATAATATTTCGACAGAATGGATCACTGCTATACAAATAAAAGAATAGATGTCCTGATAGAAATGACACCATATCAATCTCTCTCTCCACCAATTAAGAACAAGTGCCACAGTTACGAATTTGCACACAGTTTAAAAATGAATTAACAGACTATTGTTATCACGAATTTTATTTACATTAAATAAAATATTGATTCTTTATTCAATAAAAGAATATGTTTAATATATTTTGATATTAAATCAAATAGAGAAGAGAGATTACTACTCTCTAGTATCTAAAAATAAAAAGATCAATATGAAGATTAAAGTTTAACAGACATATTAAATAATTTATATATAATCAATAAGGTTTATAAAAAAAAAATATAAAAAAAAATATATATATATATATATATATATATATATATAATATATATATATATTATATATATATATATATATATATATTATATATATATATATATATATATATATATATATATAAAACATCGGAGTTTAAAGTTGTGTTTAATGAATATTTAGTCTGCGAGAGTGTTAGCAGACTTTAATTATTACCTATATATATATATATATATATATATATATATATATATATATATATATATATATATATATATATATATATATATATATATATATATATATATATATATATATATATATATATATTTATTGGATGCACTGATTAATCGGTTGAAAATAGAATTAATTTTCCGATTAATCGATCATTCTCATTTATTTAAACACACCTTTCTTGCTTTATTAGAAGAAACGCGAGTTATCTTTAACGTTCATCGAATTTTGGCCTTTTTTAATAATAATAATAATAATAATCGGTAGGGCTGCAAAACAGCAGCCGGAGCCTTGGAATACCCACAAAAGGTTTTAGTAGAGCTAGAACCGGAGATTTAAAAAAAAAAAAAAAAAAAAAAAAAGCTTACTATATAATGGCTTTCATTTTATAATTAATTAATCAGGTGGGAGACCTTTAATTTTTCATCCTGACTTAATTTTTAAGTTTTTAAAAATTTTTAATTCATAAAATATTAAAATATTTGTTAAGCTCTATATATATATATATATATATATATATATATATATATATATATATATATATATATATATATATATATATATATATATATATATATATATATATATATATATATATATATATATATATATATATATATATATATATATATATATATATATTGTAATTATTTCAAATGTTATAAAAGCTCCTTTGATCAAAACACTAAGAAGGGGGTGTGATTTAAAAAACTTACACTTCGGAAGTACATCCTGCCTTGATAACCTGTTCCATCGATCACACGTGGTATAACCAAACCTTGACCCATTTACAAGATATTTACTTACAAATTTTTGAAACTTCCTTGAGCAACCTTCGTCGTCAGCATATTTTCAGTTGCAATGACACACTTCCCAATGGCAACTATCTATATCGAGACAAATATATCCAAACCTTCAAATTAATACCCTACATATCTAAGCCTTACAATTAAAGCAATTTAGAAACCGTTACAAAACTAGAATTAGAATACAGTAAAAGTAACACTTAAAATAAAATTCCATCTTTCTTTTTACATGGAAGTGTGCTCTAATTAAACCTATGTGGAAAAGGTAGCATTAAACCACCAGTCCTCATACTTGTTGTTGCACGAAATGAAGTATCTAAACTCAAGAACAGATCTAAATAAACGTTGGTAATAAATTTCTGTACAGAGGTGAAAAAAAAAATTCAATTTAAAATTTGTTTACATTTTAGCAGATTATTTGTAAATGAATTCAGAGTTTTTAAAAACAGGTTTTGCAACCAAATATTATTAATTTTTAGATTCATTGTTAATTGTTTTGAACATCTATTCTGGTAATCTTATAGTAATAATTTCACAAGGTGTTTAATAATTATGGTCAAGTCATGCTAATTTGAATTTTGCAAAATTAGTGTTTCAGATCTCACGAGAAATTCCGCAACTGAAATGTAGGAAAATACTGCATCACTACCAAACGAGCACAAAAATTTAAGCATCAAATCTGGACAAAGTTTAGAGAAGTCAGCATGATGAGTTTATGTTGAAAGTTTCCTAAGAAATGTAATAGACTGCTTTCATCCAGATAATATTTTGAGCTAAAAGCTTTCAGAGAAGTATTACAAAGATAACTTCAATTTATGTTATATAATTCCCATGCTTAAGGTAAATATTACTGATACAAAACGACAGCACAGCCATCTATGGTCATTTATTTTTACTATGTCTTGAATGGATTCAGTCACTAAATATAAAATGTGTACACAATCTCAGGATGTTCAACACTAGTTGAACGCAGTTTAAAATAACTGCCAGTGGGATGGAAAGTATTTTTAGCAACCTAGGCATAAAATGATAATCAAGAAACTAACAGTAGATTATTAGGGAAAAAAAAATTTTTAAACTGTTAAGAGTATACAAAGAAAAGGTTTTTAAGTATTAACAGATCAACAGGAAAGAGTGGTACATGACTGTATGTGGTTACTAGAAATTCTTTTAAAACCATATTCTGAAGAAATTTGACCTGATAAAATAAGAATGATACGAACGAATTCTTACAGACAAACACCTCTTTTAGAATCAATAAACCATGGAAAGAGATATGAGAATATATAACATGACATAAAATATAAAATGAGGAACAGAAAAAAAAGGCATGATATTTATGTATATGTACTAGTACATAAATATACACAAAAAATATTTATTTCGTTTTTAACTTCTTTTTCAATTGGTTTAGATTTACATCGAAACCTGAAGAGGAAGATGAAACAGCATGAGAAGTAAATTTTGGTTCTTCAGGAGCCTCAAAAGCTTTCTCTCTTTTTTCCTTCCTCTTCTCCGAACTCTTCTTTTTCTGTTCTTCACTCGTTTTCTTTCCTTTATATTTACTCTTCTCTTCTTTTTCAATAAAATATCTTCCAGATTCCATCTGTTGGTCTTCTTTACTCTCTACCATTTCTGGAGGGAAAGGTGTATATGGTTTCTTCTGACGAATTTTCTTTGGTTTCTTCCTTTGAACATTCGTATTTACATGAGTGGGAATATATCTGCTCCAATCTTCACTCTGAGAAGGAAGATAGAGGGCTATATTAATGAACATTATATTAAAGGTGTTTGTAATTTGTTTATATTCTATTTCATAACTTTTAATTAGGTCTCACATAACAAAATATGAGAATAATAAATCCTAAATCAATGAAATTAACTTAAGTTGAATGATAGTATTCAATGTACACACAAAATTGTTAGTTTTATCTTCATTATAATGACCATACCCTATTAAAAAAGATTATTATTATTATTATTGATTTCTTGTATATTTTACTAATAATATAATACTTATTTTTATATGTAAATATTTAATATATAAACAAAACGTGGGCTCATAGAACGAACATCACCCAAGCAGCCCTTTACAGTTAAAAAAAATTTTAATAATATTTGTAATTTTATTTTGTACATTATTGTAAAATTCTTTTTTTGCTGAATAAAAGTTTTCCGATTTCTAATTTTTATCATTATTATTATTATTGTTAAAAATATGATTAATCTGAAGATGTAAGGAGAGATAAAGATTACATGAAAGAAATCATACCAAAGAGAACGAGGAAAAAGAAGATTAGAGATACCCTGGAAAATTTGCCAAATTACAGTTTCCATCTCGGAATGTGAAAAATTAAAAGTGGAAAATTTATTTAAAAAAGAAAGAAAAACTATTATAATTAATCTTAGAAAAGTCAAACAGAATGAATATATGATGTAGATCCCTCAACATATCAGAAGAGTATCAAGAATATACTGAAACATATGCTAGAGCACTGAAAAGCAATGATATCTAAAAAAGAAATGGTGTTGAATGATGATTTACAAAGTACATTAATTATGGCAACAATTTTAAAATACTGAAGTCTGAAGCCGGGTCTTGGTATTTTAAAATGATTGAACAAACAAATAAAAAAGAAAAAAAAAATTACTGGACCTACAGCTCTGCCTTTAAGACACAAAACCTTTTATCTCTTAGGTATATCTTTAAATGTTATTAACAGAATACTGAATCAGTAATTTGTTTTGCAGGCTCAATCAGTTTACAATGGCCGATTTCTGCTTCGTCATTTTAAAATTAAAATGGTCCGGGCTCCATTATTTTAAAATTGACTCCAGCTCTAAACCCCTTTAAGTTATGGTAAAAAATAGTTTTGGATCCGGTTTCAGCTCAAAAAAAAAAATAAAATAAATAAATAAAAAAAATTCTGATTCAGGCTCCACCCTAGACTTTGAGGTATGCGACTCTTCAGCCCTGGTTAAAGGTGATTTTTATTTCTCTTACAAGCTTGTTGTATCACTTGAATTTTTCAAATTTACAAGAAAGGAGAATATCAATTAAAAAATAAAAATAAAAAATAAATGCTTTCAAAATATGAAAAAAAAAATTTTAATTACCTCACAAAGTATATTATTTACCATATACATGCGGGCAACAACAATAATTTTGCAATTAACGCAATATTTCACCATACAAAATTATGCGATACTATTTCCCAACTCAAATATAATTTCTATTTGTTACTTATATTTAAGCAATGACATTTAGCAATACTAGTTCTGAATGTCGTGTAGATAAGCTCTCCAGAATTATGGTATGCTAAATATAAAATACCTATTAAAAATAGGCGAGTAAATACTAAACATTATGGGGCAGTACCCCAACTAAGAAAACTAACACTTGTATGATTATTTTATTTACTTTTATTATTTATAATTAGATATTAAACTCTGTCAATTCTTGTTAGGTTAGGTGAAGGAGAAATATTGAAATACTGACCAAAAAGACCATTAAAAATACTTTTTAACTTGCAACTTCAAAATAATGGGCAAAATTAGATAGACACATTATTTTAGTGATTACATCTTCTTTTAATAGAAAAAAAAATTCCTACATTCAATTATAGTATCTACAGTAAGGGAGTAAGAGGATGTTCGCATCCCAAGTTTGGTACTCCACCACAGCCCCACTCCAATGTACAATAAAAAAATCATTCTTTCGAATAAGTCTGAATCAACACCTACACTATGAACCAAATATCATTCCCATACGTAACCATCTGAACCTGTTAAGGGACAATTTTATTCCAATACTCTAAATCCAACACAGCCCTGGCACAACAACATACAGAACATTGCTTCTCCTACAAACAACAACTCTCTAAACAAACAAACACTTTTTTTTTATCAAGCAGAATATTTAAACAGTCAACAACTTAAATCATTTCAATAATATAAAATTACACATCACTCCCACGCAAAACCCATATATCACTGGCAAGACCAAGGTCGGCCCATCATCCAAACTTACAGGCATGTAAACATCGATTTAAAATATACAATACAACTTTAAACAACATGCCAAAGTAGTCAACTAGACCCACAAACATCTGACCATCTTCTTTTAAAGTACCCCACTCACGAAACAAACTAGGTACAGTTTCAAATTGCATAGCTTGGGAACCTGTGTGCATGGGCTCGGACGTAGGGGGGTTTCCTAAATGTAATGTGGTCACTCAAATATGAGAGGGTCAAGAGGATAAAAAGTAAGAATAAAAAATTAAAATATACATTATGGTTTATTATTATAGTAATTATCTGAAATTAAGGAAATTAGCATTAAAGCATTTGCATTATCCGGTCAAGCTTGTAATGATATTTAGTTGGATAACCAGAGCAGAAAATTACAGAATAGGCTGGATAACAATTCGCCATCAGGCTCATCCCTACTAAAAATGTGGCAAACATTTATCATGGTCTACGCTCTTCCAACAGAAAAAAACATTGTTTACATGCTTCTTGCAAAGATCCTGATTCAAAACCACGCCCATAGTGGCTTTGGGGGAAAAGCAGGGTTTGCAATTAAAGTCAAATAATCTGAGTAACAAATCCTCATGGCCAGGAAAACATGACAATTATTTTCCTTGGCTGAAAGCCAACCACAATAGGTAATGAACCTTCCCCCCCTCTCCCTAATGAAGGGATAGAAGTTTTGACGGCAGCAGCAAAATATAAAAATATATAATAATATATATAAATATATATATATATAATATATATATATATATATATATATATATATATATATATATATATATATATATATATATATATATATATATATATATATATATATATATATATATATATATATATATATATATATATATACCTTTTTTTCTGGATCTTTCGCCAAAGTTCTTTTGACCATTAATACTTTCAATAGATTTATTGGATGAACATTTTTCATTGTCTTCTTAACAACATTTACAACCTAAAAACATTAAAAAAATTAAATTAGATCCATTTGCTTTAAGGTTTTCTCGTTTTAAAAGTCAAATGAACTTTGTCAAACTTTTGTCAACAGCAATATTTAATCCACAAAAAATTAATTTTAAAGTATCCAAATTAGAATGTATCAATGGAGTTAGATATTATAATTTGAACATTTACGATTTATAGTGATGTACTAAGTTCCGGAATCTTTAATTAAAAGTCAAAGGCTTATTAAAATATTTTCTGGAATATGTCTATAATGAACAAGAATTAGGCAGTCAATAAAAACGGCATTTGACAGGAGTTACTGCAAAGAAAGATCAATTAAATCTATGTCTACATAATTCAATGTGTTCTCGTCTGCCGAGTTCATACATAATAGACCAATCCTGAGTCAGGATCTGAGGCTAAACAACTGACAAAAGACCTCTAGGTTTATTCGGATTGTCTTAATATAAAATACAGTCCATTAATATTAATAAAGTATTTAATTCAGTGTTTGAATATTTTAAAGTAGTAATTATACCTAACAAAAATCATTTGCTTCAGCATCTACTTTATCATGCAGTGTTATTTCAACATGACCTGGAATCAAAAGGAAATATATTTGTCTGAAACTCAACTAAGAAATTATTACACGAATTTTTTAAGTTCACAATGAGTTGATAAACATTTCTATTGCTACTGAGAGATAAAGAGAAATTGTAAAAATAGCAAGCCTGGTGTGAGGTTATGATTTAAATGTTTGAGAGAAACGTATAATGCATACAGTTATGCAATAGACACAACACTATACCGTGAGAGTTTCATTTAAGATGAAAATTCGTGATATTTAAAAGTTCAACGGTTAACATCCGTGAGAGTTTGAAAGAAATGAATTCAAAGATGAAATTATTATTGTTGAATTTTTTATGTCATAAGAAAAAAAAATTATCTGATATAAAAACTTATTTTTATATTTCTATTACAATAGGATTTGCAAATAACTTGGACTCGCATCCGGCACAAAATATTTGAACTCGAACACAACCCTAAAGACTGGATTCAGTACATCACTAATAATTTAGAAAATAAATATTTTACTTTGTTTATAAAAGTACCCATAAAATTCTTTAAGAAATTAAAAAATTTAGATAAAATCAACTTACTTCTAGAACCCCTCTATGAGGACCTATAACGGATACAGTGCAACCTTGAACTAAAACATAACAATTGGTTAAGAGCTCCAGAGCTTTAAGTGCTGTTCCATTTGAACCAATCAACCTTTGTCTTCTTTTAATAAAACGTTCTCTGTTTCTTACCATGTTTTTAATCTAAAATGGAAACAAAATGTATAAAATAAATTAAAGGAGTTCAACTGAGCATTTAACTGGATACAAAAATGAACTAAATATATATATAAAAATACTTCAACATAAACAAAGATAATACGGAAGCAAATATATATGCATCAATATATATTTATTAATCTAAACCTTTTTAAAGTAAATTTAAAATACCTAATACATGTAAAAAAAAATAAAAAATATTACATATAATATTGAAACTAAAATATAAACTATCATCCATGAAAAGTAACACAAATGAAATCTAATGTTATTAAGTTAAAATACTTCTAAATTTCATTAAATAGTTACAAATTAAACTTTTGGTGAAATATGAATTGCACAATTTGGCACAAAGCAACTCACCTTTACAATTTCACATGTGATGTCATCTTTTAAAACTTTAACAGCATGTTCAAATGGTACTGATCTACCAAGTAGCTTAATAACGTCTCTAGATTTAATAATAATAAATGGATCCCAAGTTTTTCTTGTTGTTGCCACACTCATAGTACCCTCCAATAGATTTAAATCTGCTTTAATTCCATGCTCCTAAAAAAATATTTAATAATAATAATAATAAAAATAATAATAATAATAATAATAATAATAATAATAATAATAATAATAATAAATAAATATTTCATCTATTACATTTCTTTTATATTTTTTTATGTACTCGTTTGCTAATTATTACTCCTAAAATTATAGATAATTAATCTAATTTTATCTGTCTTGATTTTACAAATTTTAATGATCGATCTAGATGTTCTTGGGTTCTGGTGTTATTTCTCATTTTTTTTTCTTTGTCAGAACCCATCTTCCTTCAAAGATTTCTTTTGTAGTTTTTTTAGTTAACTCACCTTCTCCCATCATTATATCATATATATAAAATTTTCTTCCAGTTTGTTATCTTGCTTTTTATCTTACCCCCCTTTTTTAAAAGGGATAACTCTTTACTTAGTCAATGTCAAATAAAGATGTAATGGAACTAAAACTTTAAGTACTGACTTGGGCTGGTACTGGAACATAGATTTGCTTAACAATCCCAATATATAAGATGAAGCTGATGTAAAAAGGATTTTAAATATTTTGTTGGTATACTGCTAACAGGTTTATTTTATTAAATTTAGTTGAATGAAGGATTTTTCTCTATAATTATGACTTACAACACCTGGGTTGGTAATCATCTTATTTTGAACTTAATCAGGGCAGCAAAGTTGGAAATGGAAAAAAAATGTATCACTTACTCCATAATTTTGATTTTTTAGGTTTATAACTAAGACTTCATTTACAACGGATTATCAAATTGAAAATGATTCAAATTGAGCATTTCAACTCTTGACAATGATAATAACAGTTTTGTTTTAACTCATAAAACTTTTAATAAAATTTATATAGGTTGTAACTTGCAAGCTATTTCATCTTTACTAATTAACTCATAACGTTTTCAGATACTATATGAGGTGTTAACTGATTTCTCTATTCTTTTTCATATTTCTAAATTGCAATTAATCAGTTAAAAATCTTTAAATCAATTAATCGATTCTTTTATGTTCATTAGCAATTCCTAAAATGTACCACACTGTTTTAGGCTAAACCTGAATCTCTATTAAGGATAATATTCTTTTGAATATTATCCTTATTAACAATAACGGTTATATTACTTCTAGAAACATCATTAATGTGATGACAAATAAATAGATTCAATACTTACTTCAAACAGCTTCTTAACAACTGGCCAACATTCTTTAATATATTTTTCTCTGTATTTTGGAAAAGCTATTTCAAATCTTGTTTCCTCTTGCAAATGGTGTTTCATGGCCCCTTTTTGAAAAGGGGGAATTTTCATTTCCCACGCATTTTCAATTGGTCCTTTTACTTTCTCTTTATCCTCCTTTTCTTGCACCTCATCTTCACGATCTCGTTTCACAATTAATTTTGGCATAATTCCTTAAATATATTTTATTTAGAAATGCTTTTGAAAAAATGTTATATTGTAATTATTATTATTCTGAAAATAGTTTGTACTCTGAAAATTACATTTAAAAGAAAACATGAATCACATAAATATAATTAAAAGTATTTCTGAATGGCTTCACGGTTTGTGTAAAATTAGTAAGCAAATTTTACTACAAAATCTTCAAAAATTTTTGAAGATATTTTTAATGGAATCTAAAACATAGCTGGGAAAATGACATCAAATAAGAGTATCTAAGAATGTAAATATTCAGTCATTTAAGTTTACTGAAGCAAGTTAAAGCTTTATTGAATATAATTTTTACTTAAAAAAAAAAAAAAAAAAAAAAAAAAAAAAAAAAAAAAAAAAAAAGGATAAAATTAGTATGAAGTCAAAAATAGTAAACAAAAATATACAAATAAAGAAATAAATATTTTAAAATGGAAATATGAGATTATAAATCAAACTAGGCTTTATTTTATTAGCAAAGTTAGATTTTTATCTGCCTTAATAAAATTTAAATGTAAGAAAAATGATGTATTTAAATTGGCACTTGTGGAATATAATATAAATCTAATACAAAAGCAATCTAATGCAAAATGGGTATCTGATTGTAGGGGTCTGTTATAGACTATAACTTTAAAGTAGAAAGGTCTACTTTTTGGAATTACTTCAAGGTATTTTAAGATATTGTGCAACTTCAGCTACACAACACAAATAAATTTCTACAGATAAATGGTTAGAAATGGTGGCAGGATTTGAGAAATGTTAACTTTTCAAATTGCAGTGGTATTATAGATGGAAACATTACAGATTCCTAATAGTGGTTATACATAATTGTTATTTTACCAGTATTATTTATAATTTGATAGTGGTTGAACTTTATGGAAAATTCACTGATGCAATAATACTCAATAACTCAGTACTCAACATTCATGTTGAATAAATGTAGATATGCACATTCAAAAATTTAATAATTTATTAAACATTACAAACATGGAACTAATTTTTTTTAAAAAAAATTATATATATATATATATATATATATATATATATATATATATATATATATATATATATATATATATATATATATATATATATATATATATATATATATATATATATATATATATATATAAAAATAAAACCCAAAGAATAAAACATTTGATAAAATAAGGCATGACTTTTGAGAAGACAAATGCTTCTCCTCATTCAGGTCTGATACTGAATATATATAAAACTTCCAATCCAGAAGAACAGCACTAGTTCAACACAATAACCTAAAATCACAGACAATCAACAAAAAATGGGGTCCCCCAAGAAGCCATAATGTTCCCAACACTATATATATATATATATGCCTTAGGTTAAGAAGCTGTCTGACCTTATATAATCGATATTTTGAAATTTCCATCTAACGGTTAGGCATGTATTAAATGGCAATGTCAGTCATTCAGGTTATGATGTCTAAGTTTCAATATATCAATATTTTCATATATCAAAGGTCAAACAACTTCTTAACCTTTACTATATATATATATATATATATATATATATATATATATATATATATATATATATATATATATATATATATATATATATATATATATTAACAATGTGGATTTATGTAATTTTTTTGTAATTTTGAACTATTTATATTTTTTAGCTCCAAAATAGTTATACAAAATTCTTTAAAAATTTTTGTTACTACACTGATCCAGTAACCTTGTTATATGTATGATGTGTTATTAGTTTCAGCAACCTCGAAGAGCAAAGAAACTACTATTGTCAATGATGCATTTACCCAAAAAAATTATTTAAAAAAAATTTAAAAGAAAAAAATCATTTTGGAATTTGTATTATTTTTTGTAAAAGAATTTTGAAATCTATATAAAACAAAATAGTAGGGGTTATTATGCAGTGTTCATCTCTTACATATTAGTTAGCTGTTATTCAAAATATAAACTGGAAATGTAATGTATATTGAAGAAAAACAATAAAAATGTGTCGGAAAATCAAATTCAATGAATTTAAAAAAAAAAAAAGCACTATAAAAATGTGTTAAAAATGATATTATTAGGCTGACTACACCAAATGTATCTACACTGTATAGTGATATAAGCCGAGAACAACAACACAAAGATTATCAATATTAATATATGGATATTTCAAAGTTGTTACTAGATATCTGAAATACTTATAAAGTATATATTAACATCTTTCTATAAAAAATTTTTTTTTAATTAGGTTAGGCCTATTTGCTGGCCATTAGAATACATTTACGCTTTAAGTCAAGCTTAGGTTGTCAAACTAGTTTATTAGATTTAACATACCTATAAAAGAATTCATATATTTTTGGATTATCTTCCTCCACCCAATTTCTTATTATATATATTGTCAAAGATGCAGATGAAAGCCAAGCTTTATGATGTTTGAAATATATTTTACTATTTTAAGTACATTTTAATTTAGCAAATTTGATTTTCTGGCCAAATTTTTTTTTTTTTCAATATACATTACATTTCCAGATTATATTTTGAATAACTAAATACAAATTGAGAAATCCTGCATATTTACTTTGGAAAGTTTCCATGTACTAAAAAAATATATTGATAGTAATGTTAGAAAGTTGTTAAATATTAAATCAAATTAATTAGTAAAGGACAACCAATAAACAGTCGTTTCTGTATTTGGATCATTAATGTACTTGTATTTATTAAATATTTTTTGGTTTTTCTTTTTTATGTACTTTTTTTTTTTTTACTATTCCATTAAGTAAAAGTGGTGTGTAAAATGCTTTTTAGCATATTTTGACTATATTTTCAATAGAGTTAAAAATAGAGAATTATCATGCTAGATCAAATTTTTGCCCTAAATATATTCAATAATTTGAAAATTTGAACTATTACTTGAAATAGCAAGTTTAGAACTCAAATTAGTTTTTACTAAAATTCTTGCTTGAACATAAGAAATATAGAAACAGAAGCCATACGTCGAGACTGTCCCAGTCAAAACAAATAATAATAATTCTAATACTAATAGATACAACGGTAATTGTAACATTCATAGTAGAGAATTTTTTCATACAAGACCAGGTTGCTAACAATATATATAACTACGCATTGCAAGTTTGACTGGAACTATGCATAGGGATATGAAAATATATATATATTATTATTAATGGTCTAATTTACCATTATTTTCTAAAAAACTTTTAAAAATATTATCATAAATTTAAGGTATAACACGTTATACTTTCATTTCAAATAATCAATTTTATTTTACTATGAAAAAATGCCAGGTAAGTGGACAGTTTGAAATTAGTAAATGAGAGTAGCGAGTCTCGATGCAAGAAGAATGTATCCATTAGAGTAATTTACACAAGTTTGCTACATGATCATAGGAATAGAAAAATTGCAAATAAATTATTATATATTATATATATATATATATATATATATATATATATATATATATATATATATATATATATATATATATATATATATATATATATATACTTAGCGAACATTATTTTTTTTGTTGGTTAGTCCTTTTTATTGGCCATTATGTGTAATTAACAAACAGTGGTTTTGTTTAGATTAGGTCTATTTACTGCTGTTAGATGTAGTTTTACCTTTTAAGTTCAGGTTAGGTTAGGCCAACTAGACTGTTAAATCTAACAAACTAGTTTGATTTAACCTAACCTAGACTTAAATGGTGAAACTATATATAAGACCAGAAAATAGACTTAACCTAACTAAAAATAACCATTTATTAACTATGCATAACGTTTAACAAAAAGGCCTAAAGTACAAAAAAAAATATTCGCTAAGTATATATATATATATATATATATATATATATATATATATATATATATATATATATATATATATATATATATATATATATATATATTTCATATTTTTGTCTTGAGATTAGTCCTGATAGACTCAAGTGACTTATAAACTCTTTCCCTTATATTACATAGGAACATAGGAAAATAGAGACAGTTAGAAGCCACAAGGACCTATCGAGACTGTCCCAGTCCAAACAAATAACAATATCAATACTAATACATGCGCGAAAGACTAGGTCTATCCTATCCCTAGTTATCAGTTCATTCATGCAAAGATAAAAATAAAACTAAGCCCAATTATACATGCAATATTCAATGAACCATAACCCACTACAAAAAAAAAAAAAAAAAAACATCTAAAAATTCATATATACCCACCAATTTGGCTTGGTCAAGTTATACTATATAATACCTAAATCATCCATATATCTATATAGCACCCTTTTAAATTTAACAAGAGAATTACAGTCAACAATCTCTTGTGGCAAGCCATTCCAAAAATTAACAACTATCACTGAAAGAATATTTTCTTAGATAGAGATGGCATTGCTTCTTTTTAAATTTCTTATTATGTCCTCTAGTTACTCTTCCACGGTCCACTATAAAGTATTTTTTTTTCTTAAGGATTACCTTTTCCTACACTCTGCTGGCTAAACTTTCAATTAGCGAATTCACTGTTAAACTTCGAAAACTATACTGACTGTGGCCTAGCAATCACAAATATAAGAAGTAGTGTGGGAAATCTTTAAACAAATTTTTTAGGATTATATAACTTACTTAGACTCTCATGATCTCATTAAAACCAGAAACCACAAATTTCAATATTCACAAAGCCCACTACTGATATAAGGTTTCCTATTTTATGCCCAAGTTATACGAATACGAATTTCTGTACGTCATCGTCTGTGGTTATATCCCAAAGTCTATGATCCTGATTCCTGAGTATAAAAATTAGGAGGGCAGCAGAGCCTTGTAATAATTGCAATAATAATAGACAAGGGAAACCAGGAACTTATAAAATAACCGTTCAATGGTAAGTCCGAAAAGACGAAAAGTATAAAAACTATAAACTCTCACTATTTCAACTATTAGTTTATTGTATATATTTTCATTTTAGTTTAGTTTTTATTCATAATGAAGAAATTATATTAAATTCTTCATCATAAGTTCATAAGGTTGTTTTCATATGAAGTATTTTGCCTTTTTTCAATGTGGCATAACACGCTACCATCTTCAGGCACTTAACTTAAAACTTTTTCAACAGGCTCAGCGGAAACAGTGTGGTTTTTAAAAGTATTTCAAGATGTAATTAATTTTATATGTTCTGGTAAAGTACAGAGTTCAAGTCAATTTCTCTGATTAGTTCAGGTATTTTTCTTTTTCCTGAAACTTAATCTCCTATTTTACCTCTACCGTACTTAAATATATATTTTTATATTAAGGAACTTCGAGAACCAACATTCTTCAAAACAAGTCACAGTAAGTGTCCTATTTATTTAATTATAGCGCTAATTACGACCCTTCTTTGGCAAGTCAGGTTTTTAAATTATAAAACGGTTATATACTTTTGTTATCTTATCTAGTTTATATACTTTATATATTTTAAGTTGTCTTTTATATTGGAGAAGTTCTCCTTCATAATGGTTTGTAAATTTTTTTTTTTTTTGTATCAATATGGCAATCAACAGTTTGGAAGGTAAGCATGCTGCCGGTTTTCAAATAGGCATTTTTTTTTTCAAATTTATCGTGGCATTCAGACGTTTTTATAAAAGGTGTTTTTTTAAAATTATTGTTCGTTACAAATCTTCAAAGTTCAAGATTAAAATGTATGAGGTTATATTAAATTTTGGTTATATATTATGCTTTTTCCCCTCTTTCTTACTATCTTTTCAATTGACGTCTACTCGAATATATATCTAGCGTTCTATATATATATATATATATATATATATATATATATATATATATATATATATATATATATATATATATATATATATATATATATATATATATATATATATATATATATATATATATATATATATATATATATATATATATATATATATATATATATATATTGTTGGGATTTCTGTTGCCGCTGAAACCTCTGAAAACGCTTGATGCAGATATGTTACTGCTCTGCCAAGAATAAACCTAATTCTATTAAAATTTAGCCTATACAAATTAATAAAAAGAAATTAATAAAGAACTCACCATTTAAAGTATTCTGCAAATTGTTAAAATAAAAGGGATTCTTAGGCGATTTATTTTGTTTCCAAGGTAATTAACTTGGATATGCGGCTTATATGTGTAAGCTCATAAGTAAATTTTTAAAGTAGTAAATTAGGTAAATTTTAGCCTAGTAGGAACATAACTTCAATACAATCAAGCAAGAACTCTCAAAACTCTGCTCAAAAAAACAAAGGCCCATTTAAACAGTAAGTCAAGTCAAACATTCAATTCAAGTTAATATACTAACTCAACCCACACAATCAAAAGAGTCAATTTAATTCAATTAGCAAAACAAAAGATGTTAGGGTTGAGTAAGTCACGTTGGGTCCCAACTTTCCTCATAAAGCTCCAAAGACTCCTACCCTAAGGGTTAAAAGTATATATAACTACTATATGGCTATAAGTAATTTAAATAGTTAAATGGGGATATACTAATCTTTTCCACTACTTCTTCAGGATTAGATGAGTATTTTTAGTTAAACGTTTTAAGCATAATTGTAAAAAAGTGACTCGCCCTGATAACTGTAAATATGCAAGTGTTAAAACGTTCTTTTCGAGAGTATTAACACGAGGCATAAAAACATGTAAATGTTGCCGTTCTATAAAAGATTTAAGTTAAGGGCGTATTTTGATACTTTAAAAAATCATTTTATCTATTAATTTAATATAAACTATTTAATTAAATCTAAAATATAAGGATTTTCTAATAATAATATATATATATAAATTTTATCACCACCACTCACGGGTCGGGGGTACGGGGGCAGAGCCCTCCGTAGACAAACGTTCGTGTGCCATGCATATGCAACTTGTATTATAATAATATGCATTATTGCAGTACAGCAATGAAATCGTAAATGCATGGCACACATTATTCTGCCCCCGTACCCTACCCGTCTAAAATAGTTTATAATCCTCTCTATATATATATATATCTATATATATATATATATATATATATATATATATATATATATATATATATATATATATATATATATATATATATATATATATATATATATATAGAGAGAGAGAGAGAGAGAGAGAGAGAGAGAGAGAGAGAGAGAGAGAGAGAGAGAGAGAGAGAGAGAGAGAGAGAGAGAGAGAGAGAGAGAGAGAGAGAGAGAGAGAGAGAGAGAGAGAGAGAGAGAGAGAGAGAGAGAGAGAGAGAGAGAGAGAGAGAGAGAGAGAGAGAGAGAGAGAGAGAGAGAGAGAGAGAGAGAGAGAGAGAGAGAGAGAGAGAGAGAGAGAGAGAGAGAGAGAGAGAGAGAGAGTGAGAGAGAGAGAGAGAGAGAGAGAGAGAGAGAGAGAGAGAGAGAGAGAGAGAGGAAATTTTTTGATGGGGATTAAAAAAAAAATTATAGGCAACCCATTAACATGAAACACTGACAACCTTTATAGGACTACGTCATTCTGAAAATGTATTAAAAGATCTCGTGACGTCACATTGAATAAAAATAATTTTCATTAGTTTAAAATTTTTTTTTTTTTTTAATTAAAATGATTTTTTTTTTTTTTTTTTTTTTTTTTTTTTTTTTTTTTTTAAAAAAAAAAAAAAAAAAATAAAAAATAAAAAATAAAAAAATAAAATCAGATCATTTCGTTTTCGTAGTTAGACCACAAGGCTGTGGTTAGACTGAATAGGAAAAAAAAAATTCGGACCCCCTTCACTAGTATTACCATAATTTAAAAAAAGTTGGATAAAATATTATTATTGGTCAATAGGCCGATGCTGCCTGACGACCATTAAAAATATAAAAAAAAAAATATTATTATTTGTCCCGATTTACTCTCTTAAAAAATCGGGACTGCCCCGATAAAATCGGGATGGATGGTCACCTTAGCCTAGACAAAATTTTGAGAATTTCTAATTTTTATATCCATCTGAAATTCTACACATTTTCTGAAGTTATTGCAGATTTCCATTAATATAATATATTAATATTATCGACAAAAAGTAATTAATTCCTTGAAAATATAGTATCGAATTGAAATTTCTCCTCCCTTTGAATATAGTATTAGCAGAATATAAAGAATTGTGATATATTATTATTTTATCATCATCATTGACTGTTTTTACTGACACTTTAATTTAAAACATGAACATGTTTTAAAGTGTGAATCAATTTTATAACATTATAAAATCTGACTTTTAATTAATCAAGTGCACTTAACCAGTATACTTGATTGCAAAACTTATCTTTTTAGGTGAAGTTCAGAGAGTGCTATAGTATTGGTAGAGTAATTCCTTT
Source organism: Armadillidium nasatum (assembly GCA_009176605.1). NCBI lineage: Eukaryota > Metazoa > Arthropoda > Malacostraca > Isopoda > Armadillidiidae > Armadillidium > Armadillidium nasatum. The sequence continues at coordinate 86,331 of SEYY01022670.1, read as the reverse complement.
CAGAAAATGTTAATATGTAATGGAGTTATTTTGAAAATCATTATTATATAGGTCTACATTGAAAATTCGTGGTAATGACTTAACCAGTATACTTGATTGCAAAACTTATCTTTTTAGGTGAAGTTCAGAGAGTGCTATAGTATTGGTAGAGTAATTCCTTTCAGAAAATGTTAATATGTAATGGAGTTATTTTGAAAATCATTATTATATAGGTCTACATTGAAAATTCTGTAATATAAATTTTTCTTTATATATATATATATATATATATATATATATATATATATATATATATATATATATATATATATATATATATATATATATATATATATATATATATATATATATATAAAATTGAAGTAAAATTTTATTTTATATATATTTTTTATATTTTTTTCAAAGGTTGCACCTTTATTATAATTTAAGAACAAATATGTTTTGATTTATTCAAGTTTAGATAGTTTGTACTCGCAGAAATATGGCTCTCTCAACAAAAGCAGTTATTTGTGAAAAGGTATTCAAACCTTCAGATAAACATTATTATATATATATTATATATATATATATATATATATATATATATATATATATATATATATATATATATATATATATATATATATATATATATATATATAGAAAGTGCAAAGAATGTTTGTAGGGTATGAAGGGTGAGAGGGAGGCATAAAAGAAAAGGAAGGGAATGGTGGTGTGAAGAGGTGAGTATTGCTGTGAGGGATAAAAAGATAGCTTTTGAAAATTTTTTTAGTACAAATAGGATAAAGGAATGGGAGGCTTATAAAGATAAAAAGAGGTAAGAAGAGCGAAAGAACGAGCAGATGTAAAATGGGGTAATAAAATGGTGGAGAGATTTAGAGAAAGGAATATGTTTTAGAAGGAGGTGAATAAGGTAAGGAATAGAGGAGAGGTGATGGGAGGGGGATAAAGGGCTTAGACAGGAAATAAGACAGGAAGAAAGGGAGGTTGGAGCAAGATGGATGGAGTATTTTAGTAGGTTGTTGAATGTGAGGGGAGGTAGGGGTGTGGCTGTGATGAGGGATAGAGGGATGGTGGATGAGTCTGAGGGGGGAATCCTTATAGAAGAAATAGGTAAAGCTTTGAGGAAAGTGAAAAGAGGTTTTAGATGGAATAAGTGGAGAGATGGAAGGGGGTGTGAGTGTGGTAGAATGGATATTAAGATTATTTAATTTATGTTTGACAACGGGTGTGGTACCACAAGATTGGCAGGATGCATGTGTGGTTCCTTTGTATAAAGGTAAGGGTGATAAGTTTGAGTGTGGGAGTTATAGGGGGATAAGTTTACTTAG
>SEYY01022670.1:67500-75000 GCA_009176605.1 Armadillidium nasatum | reverse complement strand
AAGGTCCACCTTGAGGATCAGGCATGTTTATTAAGTTGAATTTGGAAGAAAGTAGTGATCATTCAAGTCAAGTTAACTATCTTAAACACAATCACTAGTTTCTTATTCAATCTTTCATAGTTAATTAATTAGCACTCCTTTTATCGCCACCGGAAGGAGTAATTAAGCTCAAGATTTGTAGCTTACGACTTTAATTTTAATATTTTGATGGGTTTTGTATACCAAACCATCAAAACTTAGTAAAGTAAAAGTACAAATTGTGAAATATGTTGTATAGTAATATAAATAAATAAATAAAAATTTTTTTTAATGATTTTTCATCATTTTTTTATATCTATTTGAGTTATATTTTTATATTTTATCTTAAATCATAAGCTTAAGTATACCTCAAATGTTATAACTGTTTATTATTTTATTGACATAATTTAATTGCAAATTTATGATTATAATTTACTCATAATTTTTTTCCCTCTGTATATATATATATATATATATATATATATATATATATATATATATATATATATATATATATATATATATATATATATATATATATATATATATATATATATATATATATATATATATATATATATATATATATACAGAAGAATACAAAGAAGCTGGGAGTTCTGTTTAGACTGCGAGAATTTTTTTCTTCCTCCCAGTTACTCCAATTATACAAGGGTCTCATCCGCTCTTGTATGGAGTACTGCTCTCATATCTGGGGTGGCACAGGTTTCACCCGTCTTTTGGATAGGGTTGAGTCAAAGGCTAAAAGATTTATAAACTGTCGTGCTCTTTCTAATTCTCTTGACTCTTTATCTTTGCGACGTGTTGATGCTTTGTCTCTTTTCTATAGGTACTACAACGGCAAATGCTCGAGGGAACTATCCACCCGTGTACCTCCACCTTTACGGCGTCCTCGCAGCACAAAGGGTGCAATGTCTGCGCATCAATTTTGCGTGGACATAGGCAACTCCAGGCTTGTCCGCTGTGGTGCCTCTTTCTTTCCTGCCACCTCTGTTTTGTGGAACTCTTTTCCATCTTCTGTATCTCCCTCCGCATTTAATCTCAATTTCTTTAAAGCCCGCGTCTGCGCTCACCTAAGAAATTTACGTTAGGTGGGTACTTTGGGGGTGGTTTTTATTTTTGGGATTTTGTGCTCTTTTACTTTCATTTTTATTCTTTTAACACCCCCTCCTTGAATAGGGCTTTGCCCGTAAGTGGTGGTGATGTAAATATATATATATATATTATATATATATATATATATATATATATATATATATATATATATATATATATATATATATATATATATATATATATATATATATATATATATATATATATAATATATATATATATATATATATATATATATATATATATATATATATATATATATATATATATATATATATATATATATATATATATATATATATATATATATATATATATATATATATATATATATATATATTATATATATATATATATATTGTAAAGTTCAATTTTTATATGAAAGTGAACTTTTCTTTGCTTTTCTTAAAAATGTATCGTGTGAATTTATGAATAAAAATAATATTTTATTTCCATTCATAAATAGCTTCAGAATCTATAATCTGTGTAAATTATTTTTCGGACCTTTAAAGTTAAAATTTAATATCGTCGTAGTAAATGCTTCAAGTATTGTGTACACCAGCAGCAGCAGCAGCAGCAGCAAATCAGTATCCATGTGTTCAGAATCCTTGAATCATTCTTTGCAAATTTCCCTTGTCAAGCGTCGAATTCAAACAGTTCTTATTTTCTAAATTTTTGAATGCAAAGCGTTCTTCATATTTCATGTAAATAAATCTCTCTTGTGAGGCGTCGAATTCAAGTAGTTCTTACTTTCTTTCTATCTAAATTTTAGGTTTGTCGTCATCTTGAGATTTCTTCACCAGCTTCTTCAGTTTTTTATATATTAATTACAGTCCTCTTATACAAATATTATCCATTTTTAAGTTTATTTAAAAAAAATAAAGAAGAAATTCACGATATTGAAGAACAGAATATAAACATCAGTATCCATAGGTGTACACAATACTTGAAGCATTTTATACATCAGCAGCAGCAGCAAATTTGTTACCTCATTAGAAAATTCACGATATTGAAGAGCAGATTATAAACATCAGTATCCATAGGTGTACACAATACTTGAAGCATTCTATACATCAGCAGCAGCAGCAAATTTGTTACCTCATTAGAAGAAATTCACGATATTGAAGAAGCAAGAATTTATTATCGAGAATGATTATTATTTTGATGCCGCCAACTATATAAGAAGAAGAATTATTTTGATGCCGCCAACTATATAAGAAAAAGAATTGTTTAGAGGCCGCATATTAGACAGCAACAAGAATGAATCAGAGGCTGAAGAATAGAAAACATCAACGAATAATCTTGAAGATCCATCTAAAAGAAGAAAGCCTCACAAGACAAAACTTCATGAAGATCTTTAGAAGAATAACTACAAATAGAAGATAATTTAATCATATATAAAATTAAGATGCATCTACATCGATTCATATATATAAAAGGTTGGAACTCAGCGAAACTTCCTCCGAAGAGAGTTCTCGTCTCGACCACGATCACGCTACCTTAAGATTTATATATATTATAAGTTAGAACTAATTATTAAGATTTGATTCAACATAAGATGTAGATATATTAAAGGACGTTACATCAGACCTATTATATTATTTAGAAAACATCCTTACCTATTTTATTTATCACATCATTTAAAATTCTATATATATATATATATATATATATATATATATATATATATATATATATATATATATATATATATATATATATATATATATATATATATATATATATATATATATATATATATATATATATATATATATATATATATATATATATATATATATATATATATATATATATATATATATATATATATATATATATATATATATATATATATATATATATATATATATATATATATATATATATATATATATATATATATATATATATATATATACGTGCGCGCCCGTCACACGGCATATTAATATAGAGACATACTTGCTTAGATCTTCAAAATTTGATAATAAATTTACAGAATTATTAATCCATGATATGAAAATATTTTTGCAAAACAAACCAAGAATTTTTTTTTTATTTTTTTCATTTTTTATTTTTTTATTTTATTTTATTTATTTCAGCTCATTTAAAAAATAATAAATCTGATCATTCGATATCCAAGAGACTAAGTCACTGTGCTAAGGGCAAAGGTGTTATATATTATATTCAATATAATATATATATATATATATATATATATATATATATATATATATATATATATATATATATATATATATATATATATATATATATATATATATATATATATATATATATATATATATATATATATATATAGTAATATAATACATGGGTTTTTGAAAATTAAAGCAATTTTTTTAAGGCATAACGCATTTGAAAGATAATGCGAGCTTACATTTAATTTTAATATCTATTATTACAATTGCTATCAACCCATCACTTGATTAACAGTAACGGTAAAAAAAAAAAAAAAAAAATAAATATAAAAATATATATATATATATAAGGTTTAAAAAAGGTTATACACATTCAATATGAATAATGAATTATACGAAATGTAATAATGAATTATACGAAATGTATAATAATGAAATGAATGACAGAATAAAGGTACATATTGAATGACGTGGAAGAAATATGACCAACAAATTGTAAAATGAATAGGTTCTTAATAGTAAAAAAAAAATAAAATAAAATAAATAAAATAAAATATATTGAAAAATATTTATCAATGATCTTGAAATATGAAAGGAGATAACGACATTTGGTCAAGACAAGTACAGTGATAAAATCATGACCTTTGAATGCCTGAAACCAATGAACCTTTTAGTATAATAATAATAATAATAATAATAATAATAATAATAATAATAATAATAATAATAATAATAATAATAATAAATAATAATAATAATATATAATATATATATATATATATATATATATATATATATATATATATATATATATATATATATATATATATATATATATATATATATATATATATATATATATATATATATATATATATATATATATAATATATATAATTATTATAATTATTACTTTACTGTACTTATATCCTATGTTATTTTAACTACTTTTTACTAGATAAAAACTGTGTAAGAATAAATTTTTTTTAATCTACAAAGCGTTGTGATAAAATTGTAGAAGAAAAGAATAAGAAGAAATATTATTTTTTAGAATAAAGTTAAAAAAAAAAGTTTTGAAGGATGTAATTTTGTTGGAGGCGCTTCACATAAAAAGATGAAGTATGTTTTGACTGCAAAATAAATTTAGGTTTTATTAACTTAATGCAGATTAGATCAGGTTTGGGAAATTTGGTATGGGGAGGGGTTGAGGGTATTAAGAATAAGAAAATCTTTAATATAAAAAGTGTATTTAAAAACTTCTTTATTTTTATATATGGACCACAAAGTCAGGACAAGGAAATGAAAGGTAAAAAAAAATTTTTAAAAAAATTAAAAAAAAAATTAAGTAAAATATAAAATTTTTAAATTAATTAAAAAAATTTGTGAACACTTACATAAATTAATTTAAAAATACATTTTGACTTTGCTTACAAATTTAGTACCAAATTAACCAAAATTGCAACTTTAGTACCGAATTTCGCTGAAAATTAAATAAATTTCAGAATGTAACATCAATATATTAAATTTAAAACTTTTCGTAAAATGCAGACATTCAACTACAGGATGCTTGAATGAGTTTAGGCAGAGGAAGCCCAAATTATATATTTAGCGTGTTATAAATAAGAGAATATTACCTTTTATATTTTATATAAAAAGTTCTTTCGGAAACATTTATAATCACCATCAAGAGGGAGATTCAAATTTATCTACAAAATTAAAAAGAAATAAAAAAGTAATTAAATATTCTCGTGGTTTCGTGGTATGTGTTTTCAATTTAAATTTTAAATATCCCATTTAAGAACTTTTCTAGATTTTGCTTTTAGATTACATGTGAGAATGAGCATTGCATATACAATCTGTTGCTTAATGATCACAAACACGCACAACTATGCACACACACACACACGCACGCACGCACGCACGCACACACACACACACACACACACACACACACACACATATATATATATATTATATATATATATATATATATATATATATATATATATATATATATATATATATATATATATATATATATATATATATATATATATATATATATATATATAATTAGACTGTGACCTCAACGGTGGGGATAAGCGACTAGAGAGAACAGAAGGGTAATGTCCATTGCTGGGAAAGAATGAACAAAAACTGTGATTTGGTACACTGCAAAAATTGTCCTAACGAATCGTTGAGAGAAGTGGCAAAAATGTCATAGGAAAATTTTCAATAGAGAAAAGACATGTTCAGCATAATAAAGTCGCTTCACCGATTTATTTTCTAATAAGACAATAACTGAAATAATTTGTTGTAACATTTTTGCCACTTGTCCCAATATTTCGTTAGGACACTTTTTGAAGCGTACTTATCTGTGAGTCAATTTGAGATATAGATGTCTGCATAAGGGATATATGCATGGGTAAAGGGCAAAATATTTAACCTGGATACTTGTAAGAGAAACCAGATTATCTTTTTTTTTTAAATTTTTATATTATTTATTTTTAATAAATTATGTTTTTATTTCTTTTACATAAATTTATCGTAAAATTTATTTAATTTATTTAATATTCTTTGCAAAAATGAATTTATAAAATTATATTTTCATATTTATTAAGACTGGAAAAAATTAATTCTTTATATCTCAAATTAATAAAAATAATAATACATGTTAGTTTTTATTACTCATGTTATAAGAGGCTATAAAAACTTACACTTTGACGAAGAAATTTCTAATTTAAAAATGAGCAATTTAAAAATAATTTAAAATTACTGTAAAATTCCCTGATGAAAAATATAAACAAGAAGAAAACCGCAATGTTAAATCTATTATCATTTCTAAAGTAAAAAAAAAAAAATACATATATATACAATCTGTTGCTTAATTATGTACACAAACACACACACAAGCACATATACACAGGAAGGCGTATGATAGTATGCCTCACTCTTGGATTAAAGAAATTATACAAATCTACCAAATTAATGAAAGAATAATCAACTTCATTGACAAAGAAATGACAATATGGAAAATCCGTATGAAAAATTACTCATTAAAAGGAATTTTGAAATTAAAGGAAATTAATTAAGGTAGGATGGGGGTATCTTTCAATGTGACATTATGTCCCATCTACTGTTTGTACTAGCACAGAATCCCCTAAGCAATATGATAAACAACTTAAGAAATGGATCAACCCTACAAATAAAAAACACCTAAACAGGTCTCACAACTCTTTTATATGGACGATATAAAGTTACATTCTCGAGACAGAACTGAGACTGAAAGACAAATTGAAGATATCAGAATGGAATTTGGGCTTGTGAAATGTGCATTTGTGCTATTAAAAAAGGGAGAAAAACGGATGCCGAAAACATTATTATTAATGGCGCTGTGATAAAAGTATTAGAACCGTAAGCTACTTACAAATATTTAGGTATAGAGGAATCAGAAAGAGTAAAGAATAAAATAATGAAGAACAGAGTAAGGAAAGAATATCTGGACCGACTAGAAGCAATTCTAAAAACTGAACTAAAACCCCAAAACAAAATTGAGGCTACCGAAGAACTTGTTATACAACTAATAACATACGGATTAAGATTTATTGATTGGTTTCAATATGAAATTAATGGATTAGATATAAGAACAAGAAAATTACTGTACCAAAGTCAGTGTACGGCTAGAATATACATGCCTAATAGAAATGAATAGGGTATGGCAGTACCGATTATAGTAGAAATTCACAAGAAGAAAATAATAAGATTAGGTTATGTAAAAGGAAAAGGTACAAAATATATGAATTGTGTAAAAGAACATAAAAAGAAAAAAGCAACAACAAAAATCTACATTAAAAAAAAAGGGAATGACTGTTCAATGAATATATGATAGAAACAGATGAATAAGTGCATACAAAACAAGAAGAAACAATATATAGTAGAATATACAGAATTAAATAAAATTAAAAAATAAAAGAAATAGATAAGACAAATAGAGTAAAAGCGAATGAGACAGAATGGCGAAACCACAAACATGCAAGAAAATGTAAAGAAGTCCTAACAAAGTTTATATAAATAAAGAAAAAACAGTAGAAATAATATAAAGGTTACTATTAACACCCCAAGACAGTGGACTCAGAACAAATTAGTTTAAAAACATATAGAAAAGAAGAATTGTAGTGATAAATGC